>JARQWZ010003639.1:0-2500 GCA_033150135.1 Gobio occitaniae
GTTTTTTTTTTCTCTCTGACTTTCAGAATTTATGTAATAAATGACAATTTTGTATTTGGTAAGTGGTATTATACCTTAAGTGTGGAAATATTTTTTTACTTCTAATATTTTGTACCTGCAATTTTCTAATGGTGTGAACAGTGTGGTTTTGTAAAGGGTTCTTTTTTTACTATTATTAAAAATAGAAGAACTATTACATGAATAAACATGTCTGGAAACCTTTTTATCATCACATGATGATGGGTAAGTTACAGTAAACCAGGTCAGCCGTACGGAAATGATCTGAATTTATGCCTTATTTATTTAAGTTACATGAGCATACATCTTTAGATATTCGTAGATTCAGGCGCGCAGATGGCACTAGGGACGGGGGGGACATGACCCCCCCAGATTCATAGTGACCCGATCCGTCCCCGCCCTCATTATCCCTACGAACGGGGCAGACGCAGGGTGACACAATAATAATCTACACCGGCGGTCACTATTACTTTGTACCCACGTTCTCACTGCACGCTGTTCTGTTGTCAATAAATACACGTTTACACACTCACTCTCTCTCGAGTGACGCCGGGGTCCTATGAGGAGCTGGTAGCTGCCTCAATCGTGCCTGTAGGACTTGGAGCGGTAACCATAGTGATCATATACCATCTATGACTGAGCTGAGTCTGTGATTTTCTGAACTGAAAAAATCGACTGTATAAATGCCACATAAAGACAATGAAGAGACAAAAAACAATCACCTCGTTTTTAAAAAACAAACAAAATGTAAGTATCCTGTGCCTGTTGACTTTCCCAGATGTGGCAGGTTAGATTTTTTAAGGGGAATAGCTAGTCTGACAATAATGGCAAGAAGGCTTTTGCACTTAGCAAACACAGCAAAATGTGGAGACCATAACTATGCATTTAGGTGAGTGGACAGAGGCAAATAATGAATGAACACAAAAAGAATGCTTGGATAAAATAAACAATTTATCGTGGTCAGGAAATAATGTTTTATCTTATCATTTAACCCATTGTACTGTATAAATTGAGTTCACTGTCGTGTAAGCCACTATACAAATAATTATAATAAGTACATTTGTGTGGTGCAAGGTTTATGCAAACAACAAATAAAGGCCTACACAAACTTTTGACATCCTCTTATAGCGGGAAATCAATTTTTTATTGTACGGAGCAACGGAGGATATAGATTCTTAAATTATGGGCTTGGATGAAAAAAAAATCTTAATATGTCCTACATAATTTGAAAGATATTTCTAATCTGTAAATTGCAACAAACTTGTAATTAACACTTAAATTTCAAAATTTTTGTTATTCTTAGACATTTGAAATAGTAGTTTTAGCCATTAATTCTCAGGAATATGTTGTATTTCACATTGTTGTGAAATTCTATAGAGGTATAGAGAAATTATGAAATTATAATTGAAATGATAAGATTTAAAATGTCCTCCTGGCCTGCAGGCAATTTCTGATGACACTAAGGCAGGCCCTAGTGAGTCAAGTGAGGATCTGCTGGAGGCCAGCCACAGTAGAAAAAGACAGCATGAGGAAGGAGAGACAGTAGAATTTTTTTTGTCTTTGTTTACCTTTGTTCATTGTTGTTTATCCATGATTTCAAATAAGAATCCCCCAATGGCTTTTAAGTGCAAATCATTAGCCCAAATTACGCAAATTAACTACTTGAGCACTAGTTAAAGCCCAAATTACGCCAAATAACAAATATAGTTTCAATCATTTGCTGACAGCTTGGTCCCCCCCAGTTAAAAAATCCTATCTGCGCCCCTGCGTAGATTTGCAGGTAGAATGATTTTAGTTTTAGTATAAGCCAAAGCCTGTTCCCTTTCAAAAGCTACTCTCAATGCTGCATACGCTTATGCAAATGGGAATGTCTTTGACATAATCAGCAGTGAAAATAGTGTGAAAACACGTCAATAAAATTGACCCGGAGGTATAGCCTCGGCCGGTGACGTCATAGGCGCACCTGCAGCACGAGGTTATAAATAGATGAGCTTCAGCTGGAGCAAACCAGGTCTTTTTGTTTTCAGACCAACTCTGTGTTATGGTGTGTTACAAAGTCTCTGAAAAAAGAAAAAAAAAAACATCTCTCTCTCTTTCAAGACTCAACTCGAGATCTTTGTTAGGAGTTAGTTTTCAACATGGCAGTGTGCAGATTTCTCTCTCTCTCGTTCTCATCTCTGTTACAAAGAAACATTAATGGAAAGAGTTCTAGTTAAATCTAATCAGTTGGAAACGAGTCAGCAGATTAAAACGCTGTATATCTATTTTCTGTTTTAAATAACAGAACTGGATGCACACGTTTATTGCTGTGTGTGTTTGGGGAAGAGCATGCGGTCGCTGCATTGAGTCAGACGAGTGCGAGCATTGCAAGCCTTTACAGTTAGAATGCTTTATGCTCGTCTGGGCTACTTTCAGTCCGCACCCGTGTTCGGAGCTCTCGAATGGGTTTGTTGACGACCAAGAGACGGGTCCGTCCCTTTCG
>JARQWZ010003639.1:10000-148730 GCA_033150135.1 Gobio occitaniae
GGGTATTCTCGTTTCAATTTGCATAAGCTTATGCAGCATTGAGTGTAGCTTTTGAAAGGGAACACTTGGGGTTACTTGACTGTAACCCTGTTCCCTGATAAAGCGGAATGAGATGCTGCATTGCTAGGCCGTGCTGATGATGCTTCAGTACTGGTCTTCAAACAAAGAAGATCTGGTTTGCTCCAGCTGAAGCTCATCTATTTATAGTGCAGCAGGTGCGCCGATGACGTCACCGGCCGAGGCTATAAATACCTCCGGGTCAATTTCATTGACGTGTTTTCACACTATTTTCACAGCTGGTTATGTCAAAGACATTCCCATTTGCATAAGCTTATGCAGCATCTCATTCCGCTTTATCAGGGACTGTAACCCCAAGTGATTTTAGTATAAGTTTCGATCAACCTTGAGATTCGTTTTCTGAAATATGAGAATTATATTGATGCATTTGGCAGATGTTTTTAATCAAAGCTCCTTACATTCAAGGTTTATATTTGGTCAGTTCATGCATTAATTGAACCAGTGACCTTGTCTATATAGTCGTATACTGTTTTGTTTGAGTGACATATTTACTGTTCTGAGAAAAAAACTAAATGATCCTCCAGCTGATAAACTGTCAAGTGTCGAGTATTCAGAGCTATACGTGAGATCACTTAACATCATGTGTTGAATTCAATCTGACATTTTAAATTCAACAAACGAGAAACAATCAGATGAAAGGGCAACCATAGGGTTTCCAGAGAAATCCAGCCTGGAACATGTAGAACATTTCAGCAGTCGACAGCCGAAGAGGATCATAGATCTTTCTCGATTGGTTTCTCAAAGTCGCTTTCCAGACCCTTCACCCTCTCTGCTCCTCTCATATAGGATGAGCCAAACTCCATCTGTATATGATTATTGTTGGTTCTATGATACATGTATTTTGTTCCTCTATTGTAAGTCACTTTGGATTAAAGTGTCTGCTAAATGCATGATTGTAAAATAATTTCATCTCATTGTATATTGTGAAGGCTACTCTTTGATCAGTGTATTTTTCAGTGGCTGATGCTGATCCTGATACAGTGAGGTAAAGATCATGAACTGACTCTGTTTAAGTCTTTTGAATGGACTTTCTTTTAAACCAGTTAGGTGTCAGTCAGTGTGCCCGTGTACCTCAGACTATAACATCTCACACTGACTACGTTTACATGCTACCTCATAATGCAATTATAATCGGATTTTGACAATATTGCGTTTAAACTTTACTCATATAAATGCAATACTTCGATCAAACTAATGTGATTAAGCTCATAATCATAGTAACCATAGTCGCATAACGCTGATTTTAATCGCATTAAACAGGCATGTACATTAATCAAATTATACCATTCTGACACGGATACCGTGTGTTGTTCATGTAATGGAGGCCAGCTAGTAGTTGCTGTGCGAGTAAACCTCACTTCTCTGATCTCAAGAGATGCTCTAGCGACTTACGCTAGAGGTTGCAGCCTTGCAAGTTTTCTCTTCTCCAAATCACCGGTTCATTATGGCGCCAAATAATATCAAGCTACGTCCATAAAAATGTATTATGAATTTAATGCGAACAATGCATACTGTATGCCTATCTGAGTGTGGTATAACCATGCTTATTAGCTAATAATCAGAATAATTAAAATTGCATGTCAGGAGTGAAGAGTTCTGCTCATGTCATGCAAGTTAAACAACTTACTGCGATTGAGACCTTACTCTGATTATTATAAATAGTCCATTATTGGTTCACGTGTAAACGTAGTCACTGATTATTTTTAGCTCAGCCAAGCTACTTTACTTGAACTGGTTGCCTGTCCCGATGCCAAGAATTTGAGCCCATGGGGTGAATGGAAAAGTAAGGGCGAGACACTGCTACTATATGACAAAACAATGAGTCCAGTGATTATAAATGTTTGTTACAGTGAAAGTTTCCCTAAAGCAATATGTTAGTAATGATGGAAAATATTTGACTAACTAGTTTTTGTTTTGACACATGGTTTAACGACTGCATGATGAGGTGATGCAATCTATTACAAACCTGTTTACCTTTGATGAGGCAGTGACAGGTTCTCTCATGGGAGATATTAAAAGTTCCTCCAAGAAATTAGTTACTTTAAATATCACTTTTTTGTTCAAAAGCAGCTTTACTAAACAATGTGCCTTTAAAAAATGGTTCAATGGTCCAATATCTTCCAAACACAGCCCTGACATCTAAAACAAGACAACTTTTGGGTTGTCAGTGAAAATGTAATAGACGTCTAACAGCCCAAGAATAGACTATAATCACCTAGAACATGAACATGTCAAAGAAATGAAACCCAAACACCTTGTAATCACTTGACTTCGCTTACATGAAACGAAAAACGACATGTAACCAAATTCAAGGTTATTTTGGCTAGAAGTGGGTTACTCTGGACTATATCGGGTCTATAGTTAAAGCTGCAGTCCGTAACTTTTTTTTGTAAAAAAAATTACAAACTCAAATTTTACTAAGCACAGCCAGCCAGTGTTCAAATCTCCTTACCTTATCCCGATTCACAACGGTAAGCTTGAAATAATGTGTTATAGTTTGAGTGGTACTGGTGGATTTCTGTGGGAAATTCGAGCATGTCTTTGTGTCATTACGTCACGTCTGTATACATGAAGGAGTCCGGCTCGAATGTGAGAAAGCTGCAGGTGGAGGATCATTTATAGCCTTTTCTCACAGCAGCTGGAATAATTAAACGTATCATTTGATGGCGGTTTGTAATCCAGAAAGATCCAAACGACAATCATCAGTGACATGTTACTTACTTAGATGACATTTTGTGGGGGAAATTCTTATTTTGGTCGTATATCCGAGATGTAGTATCTGTGATTCTGAAGTACAGTATCCACACCGGTGCGGTGAATGAATGACAAACTCCTCAAAACATTAGATTCATCCACGCTGAGGAGCCGGCCGATGCACAACCCACGTACAGACACGGCATGACATGGCATTTTCACTGTCACACAAGATAAAAATGTATATAATTACTTTTAATATTTTAAAAGTTAGTTAAAGCACCAGCTAAGGCCTGGTTCTACCCTCAGTTCATACGGTAATAATATTTGGCAAACGCTCCAGTGCATATCTGTGTGCACTCTGGAGAACGTCAAATGTCTCTGTTTACGACGTGTTTATGCAGCGGTGAGTAATGTAGCTGTAAGGTTAGAAGAACAAAAGAATGGCTGGATGGCAAAAAGGTTTTTACACCTTTGATACAATGGGGGAAGTTTTGTCTGATTGGTTATTTTCAAACGTCTTACGGTTTGGTCTGATTGGTCAGTTTTAAAAGAGTCAGATTTGAATTTGGTGACATCAGGAAAGAGGATAAAAGAGGATTTCAACTGTAGCTCGCTCTCTTTGGATTCTCTGGCTTTCTTTAGAGAGAGCTGCTCTTTAGCTCTCTCTCTCTCTCTCTCTCTCTCTCTCTCTCTCTCTCTCTATCTCACAGGTAACATTCTAGACAGAGGCCTACTGAGCATAATTAAGGGTTTATGTTTACATCTATTTGAAACTATTTTAAGTGTAACCATAACTAGAATTTGTGTTTCCTTTTAAAAGAGATTTCTGTCTATGGTGTAATTGACATTTTACATTTACTTGATTGTTAATAAATTGTTACATTTTGATCCTTTCTGAATTAATCTGTAATTATTAACTATCTCCAATGTGGAACGGTATAATTGCAACAAAGGGTTAAAACGGAACGATCAAATGTATGATTAACTATCAAATACAGATGACCAAACAACCGGTTGGGATTCTCTTCTAAATGCGACAACTATGATAAATGGAGTCAGATAAAGAATATTATAATCAAATCCATTCTTCCAGCTGAAACACTGAACGCGTGCGGCCTTCACCGCGGTTCGCTACCGATCCTTGGAGCGAATTCATGCGGCCTTACATAGCCAATCACAGACTTACTTAGGAGATTGACAGTCTAGACCAAAATTGTTCAATAAAGTCATTATTTTTGTGCACAAAAAGTATTCTCATCACTTCATAAAATTAAGGTTGAACCACTGGAGTCACATGGACTATTTTAACGATGTCTTTACTTCCTTTCTGGACCTTGAAAGTGTTAATTACATTGCTGTCAATGGAGGGGTCAGAGAGCTTGTGTTTTTATCTTTATTTGTGTTCTGAAGATGAACGAAGGTCTTACGGGTTTGGAACAACATGAGGGTAAGTATTTAATGACTGAATTTACATTTTTGGGTGAACTAGCCCTTTAAATAGAAATCCGCTATTTTACATTGTAATGATATTTAATAGCCTATATTTTTAAAACATTATTCCTGTGATCAAAGCTGAATTTTCAGCATCAGTCTTCAGTGTCACATGATCCTTCAGAAATAATTCTAATATGATGATTTACCGCTCAACAAACATTTCTGATTATTATCAATGTTGAAAACGGTTGTGCGGTTTCATATTTTTGTGTAAACCATCGCGCATTATTCAGGATTCTTTGATGAATACAAAGTTTGAAAGTTTAAAAATCGTATTTATACATTATATAAGTCTTTACTGTCACTTTTGATCATTTTAATGCATTCTTGCTAATATTGTCTTCCAAAAAAAAAAAAAAACGTACTGACCCCTAACGTTTGAATTGTAGTGTAGGCCTACACAAAAACATGAAGCAGCACAACTGTTTTCAACTTTGATAATAATCATAAATGTTCCTTTAGCAGCGAATCAGCATATCAGAATTATAGTAACCATAGTAATGATGCTGAAAATTCAGCTTTGATCAGAGGAATAAACTACATTTTACAATATATTCACATAGAAAACAATTATTTTACATTTTAACATTATTTTTCCCAATTTTCCTGCTTCTAACACATCAACTTTGAGGACAAAATGTTAACTTGCTGCCTAATATATCATAATATATAACAGGTGCCATGATGAAGAGATAATCAGTGTTATTCACTTCACCTGTCAGTGGTCATAGGTTTATGCCTGATCGGTGCATAAGCACATATTCATAGTAACCATATCGCAGTAATATATGTGGCATATGCAGATTTTAATCTCAATAAACAGGCATATTAACACTTAATTATTGTATTGGGGTATGTGAATCGCAATAAAGATAAACAATTCTTAGCAAAATGATCGGGAATTAGAGATCCGATTAGATCGGGTCTAATCGGGAATGAAGAGGTTTGCTTGAGTTACTGCAATATCCTTTGGGCTACTCTGGTTATTGGAAATAATCACATTATTGGTGCGCATGCAGTCAATACGCCCACCACACGCCAGCTGATTGGTGGAGAGGAGACAGAAGCCCCGTTTGCACCAAAATTACCCAGAACAAGGAACTTTCTTCCCAGGAACTCTTTTTTTTCTCCCAGACCTGTTGCTGTCTGCGTTTCCATCACGGTCTAAAGTACCATGAAGATTAGTACGATGACGTAGGAACGCACGTGGACTTTCCAGAGCCCACTGGATTTTGTCAAATCAGCAAATAAAGTTAATAAAGCCTGAACCTCGTCGTCGGTCCATAGCCGCGTTTCCACCGCAGGAACTTTCCCCAGGAACTAGGAACTTTGGGATGGTTCCAGGTAAATATTTCCCCCTCCAAACGGCCCAGCTCGCGAGGTAGTACTTTTTCAAAGTTCAGGAACTTTCAGGGGTGGGACTTGGCCGCTGAACATGCTGATTGGTTGAGCTCGCAGCCTTTTATTTCAACCGGCATTTTTAAAAGTCTTGCGAGGTTCGTTCTGCGTTCAGTAAATATCAGTCTTGCTCTTTCTATCTGATGGCGCGTGTTCGTCTGAGCAATCTCACGGTCAATGTCCGAAATAGCTGATAATAACATACGTTTTCTTATTTTAAATCAAGCTTTATGAGCTTTCAGAATATGCTTTAGTATCAGTGCTCGAGTGAGAACACATGTTCTCACTCTTGCTTCAGGGTTGTGGGGTTCAGGAGACATGAGAGACATGATGGAGGGACATGAGGGACGGCTGGGACAGGTGAAGGTGTTCACGGTGGTCAACTGCTGCATCAATATAAAGCCACAGAAGCACAGCTGTGTTGAGATGGCAGCAGATGTGGGGTTCACCGCCTGTAAATGTGATAGTTTGTTAGAACAATACGTTTGAATAAAGCTTTGTTTCATGTGTTGGTGACTTATTCATTTGTGATGTTTACTTTTATTCATTCTTTTACTCATTAATTCATGTTTCCTATTGTTGTCCGTAAATAAAATATTTTATTAACTCATGCATTTATTCATTGCTTGACTGAAAATTGGTATTCATTTGTCTAGTGTATATTCATGCATCGCTATGTCATATGACAAGTTGCATTTTGCTTGTTTTACTAAAACAATATAATTTTCAGCAAAAAAAATTAAGTATTGGTCAGCATTTGTCATTATTATTGTAAGTGTTTTAGTGGGCTAGCAATGCAATTCATTCTGGGGTAATCTTAATTTTGAATAGTGAACTTACATTTTAAGAGTATAAAATCAACAGTGTTCTCCCAAGGTGAGATCTTCGAGCAGCTGAAAGAGGTCTCTGTGCAAACACTGAGGGAAACCGCACAGGTCGGGCTGTGGAGTTACTGATGCTTTGAGCTGTTACTGCACCTGTCACTCATATCTTTTATTTTATAATTACATGGTTGTATCTTTAACAATCATAATGATAAAACAAAACAAATGTCATGGGTTTGCATACATTATATACAAAGAAAAAAAACAATAATAAGGTTAGATATCTTTGAATAATCCATCATAATGCTATAAAAAAAAAGGAAAATATAAAGGAGATTTAGGCCAATTTTGCTTGTGGATGAAATTTTTTGCATATAAAATAAAGAAATGAACAACATATTCAAGAGATCACGGTTTTGGTAAGGATAAAACTGGGTCAGATGGGTTAATATCACAAAATAAATGGGCAGCTGTTTCTTCAACAAGACCACAAAATTAGCAAGTTTAATCAATATTAAGATATTTATAGATCGATTAATTAAACCTGTCACTCGTCTTTCAAGTCGTTGCGCTTGAGATAACGTTGTAGGTCACATGATAACGTCAACATGGCGCATAAAGTGAGGCTCGCATTCATACTTAACGAGATCAGGCAATATAGTACCTACTCTTTTAGAGCTCGTTAAGTAAGTAGGCTACTTATTGAAAATGAGTACCTACTCAATGAGTATGCGGTTTCGAACGCAGCCCAAGTCCCCCGCCTCTTCCCGGTCCACCTCATCAATCTCCCCCGCCGAGCTACTTGAAGGGCGTCAGAAATATAACGCGCTATCATTAACGTCGGGGAGATTTGTTGTGTCGCGTCGCCTCTCGCCGCATCTAATCTAATCATTTGCTCTTCTGTACAAATCAGGGTCGGTTTCCCTTTTTTCATAAATTCCGTAGCAATATTATCATGAGTGGGTGTTTCATTGTGTTCTTTCTGTGCTCTAGTAATAAATCTTGTGGTTTTGTGGTTGTATTTTGCAATCATGAGTCCCTTCAACGCCTCCAAATTAATGCATGGTTCATTATGTTGTGTGAAACCGTGCACAATTATTTCACTGTGACATATTGATGAAATCGAGCATTTCTCAAGTTTCTTTTTTTTTTTGCTGTGCAATTATCATATTCTGTATTAGATAAAATATAAGTCATCTAAATATGCATTAGAGGATATTGGTGTTCACCATAAATATTGTCCATGTGGCTCCTATACTATACATTCAAATGATGGCAGAATTTTAGTTTCGTAATGAAACTGATTTAATCCAAGCATTATTATCTCCTGATAAATTCTGACATTTCTTCAGATCTTTCAGTAAATCGTCTCCATATACTATTATTTAATCTCTATCACTTCTTTATTAGTCTAGGCCTGGTTTCACAATGTGATGTTTTAGTAATACATTTCAGGAGGAGCACGTTCAGATAATCAATTTAATCAACGTTAAATAATCTTAACAAATGCGTTAAGTGGTTCAAGTAGGTTGTCTACAAACTGTAGGTTGGTGGTTCGATCCCCGGTTCCACCTGACCAAGTGTCGAGGTGTCCATGAGCAAGACACCTAACCCCAGCTGCTCTCGACGAGCTGGATGGAGCCTTGCTGACACCGCCGTCTGTGTATGAATGGGTGAATGAGAGGCAATATGTAAAGCGCTTTGGTGGCCATGGGTCTGTTGAAAGCCCTGTAAAAATGCAGTCTATTTACCATTTTACCATTTAATATGATGTAAGTGTGAACTCGTGAACAGGGTTTAGATTAAGCCTGGATTAGGCCTTAGTTCAATTAGGGTATTTCAGTAGCTTTTGTTGTCTTGAAACCGGGGTTTAAGTTTCACTTCTGACGCACATTTCTGTCATTTTGCTATTGCAGAATCAGAACCATGAATGCTGTAAATGCAGTGCCGCTGTTGATTCTGGTTTGGACTTTTGCTGCTGTCTGTCAAGCTGATGGTAAGAGAACTTTACACTGTCCCCAAGAAAGAGTGTGTGAGAGTTTTGAGGAGGGACTAAAAATAAGGTCAAATCTTATTAATAAATATAAAACTTAAAAAATATTGTGCAAGTGTATCCAGTTCAGTCCAAGTGTTTATGGCTCTGAGTATTTCATCCTTACAATGATTCAAAATCATGACCAATTACACAATAGAGGGAAATCCATAACTACAGTCAGGGAGCAGAGCATTTTCCTGTAATTTATGTGTTTATACACTCACTCTCTTTTATGTTCAATAATGTGTTCATACAGATAAACAGAAAATCAAGTTTTCAGTCCAGACTACAGGATCTTGTGTTCCTCTGCACATGATTAAAGAAACAGTCAGGATGTTGCACGCAGAGGACTGTGTGTATATTACTAATGAGTATGTAAAATCCATAATAAATAATAAAATATATGACCCTTCCATTAGCATAGATTAATTCAACATCTAATGAACAAAAACACACAATGCTGTGGTTTAATTTATGAATAGGTTCTCTAATGTAAGAGTCACTGTATGTTTATAATATGACTGATATGGACACAGACACAAGATGTCCAGATGTGTTCAAAACAGAGTTTCATGAGAGATTAAAAAACACCAGAAATCTTTATTATTGTTCTGTTGCTGTATTATATGATATACATGTTATTTTTCAGGTGACATCAGTGTAATCTGTGAGGATTTGACTGGAACTTTGGGAGAAGAAGTAACTCTCACCTGCAACGTCTCTCTGTGCTCTAATTGCTGCATTACACTGTATAAGTTTCAATACCCTGAGAACAAAGACTCAGAAATCTGTAGACAAGAGTTTCCTGAGGGCTCCTGTGAACAGAGAAACAGCTTCACATGCAGATTCACTCCAACTACAGCAATGACAGAACAATTCACATTCTTTGTGCAAACACTGTGTGGAGGAAAAACAACAGAATTCACTGTGAGCATAACAGGTACACTGTTAGACATTTATAAGAGATTTTACAGTAACTTACTGGCAACACTGTTGCCAGTAAGTTACTGTATTTGAGATTTACAGTACAATAACCGCATTTCAGTTTACAGTAACTACATGTTACTGTAATTTTGTAATACAGTACCGTTACTGTAAACCTTGGTTAACAGTGCATTAATCCTAATCCTATTCAATCATTAATACTTACTGAATTACATTAATTCTTACATTAATCTATCCTACAGAAGTAATCCAAACAGACAATTATTATGAAATATAAAATTCTTTATTTAAAACATTTTAAGTGCTTTAACTTAAACATTTAAATGTGTGGAAAAAGTTCACTTTAAAACATCCTCGAATCAAATCTTATTTTCAGAAAATCATGTATAAAAGTAATCAGATTGCATTCAATATCACTTATTATTTAAATTTACATTTATGCATTTGGCAGACGACTTGCATTGCATTCAAGATACACATTTTACATTTTGTCAGTTCTTGCTTTCCCTGGGAATTGAACCCATGACCTTGCTAGCACCACACACTATTGTTTGAGCTACAATTTTAAAAACTCTGCAGAAAATACTGTAAATAGTTGGTTGAAGAATACTGTAACTTTGGTGCAAAATACACATATACATGAATAAAATATAAACAAAGAGCAAATTAATTCTGAAACAAGTTATCACAACACAACACAACACAAACACAAACACAAGTTTCATGTCTGTACCGATCTGTGCCATCTTCCACATTGGATGATTCCAAACAGGAACCAGGATTCTGCTCCATTATGGCAAGAAGTCCCTCTAGATAAGAATGATATGAAGTTAGTCATACAATTTGAGTATACACAAACTTTTTACACTGTTGGAATTTAATAAAAAATAATAATCCCATTACAATTCATCATAATGGTAAAATACTATTTTATAGACAGTTAACACTTTGAGGTACACCTAGCTCAACGTATGCTCTAATCCAGTCCTGCAATGCCTTCATGAAGATGTGAAATGAAATGTTCAGTTTTTGTTTTAGCTGGTGATTCAATGTTATGAATATTTTGAAGAATGTACTTTGTAGTGATGCTGAACCTGATTGCATATTAGAGAGGTGTCTGTTATTTAGCTTAACAAAATTGATATTGAGTAAAAAACTAAAGAAAACTGTTAGTACATAATAGTAGCAGCAGCACAAACTATATGCTCCAAAAAAGTAATATTACTGAATCACCTCAACATGATTTCACAAACTATTTAATCAAAAACAACAATGTAACCTTTTATTGCAGGATGGATTACATGTATACTGCATTAGCTTTAGTAAGGTATCCTCAAACTTAATGCTACATTCACACGGGGCACCGGCGTTAACGCTTCTCATTTACTTTGAATGGTTGACGTCATGTGTTGCTGAACTGAATTGTGGGCTCCATCGCGTCGCGTCGCTTCACTCACGTTGCAAGCGGCAGAAGTTGAAAGGTGTGTTGGACATCAGCTGTGACTGGATGCAACCAAACCAATCGGCGAGAGTAGCCGCGTGCAGGCGGGGAGGAGCTGCAAACACAGACGTGAAGTCTGACACTGCTTCCCGCAGTGACACTCGCGCGGTGTTTGCACACTTTATCAGCTGAAGTGAAATAAATGCAATATTTGTCAATACACAGATGTTTCAGAGACATTTTTTGTCATGTAATACTTTATGCACTGATTAATACAGCGTGTGTTTGTACAAGAATAAAGTTAACATACAAGCCTAAACTATCAATGAAGTGGGGGTCTACATTTTTCATCTATTTTATTTTGATAAACATGACAATATAACATCGCGACTACATGAAAAGAGGTTTAACTGTTATAAAAAAGAGATTTGTGCACATTAGAGGAACTGAAGGTTTTAGAATAAACACGAAACACATGTGATCGCTGTCATGCGGAGAATCTGGCCAATCGTGGAACAGCTGTGTCCTCATCAAAGTCCGTGCAGTCGCTCTGGAGAAACTGCACCGGCTGTATTAGCCGACTGCTCTCGAATCGCTCTCGCTGTGCTTTGATGCCATACGTCACTGTCACGTGGCGTCGGCGCTGTGTCAGGTCAGACAAAATTTCTAACCGACATGACGCCCTGTGTGAATGCAGCGTAAGTGTCTGTGTACATTACATATCCTATTAAAAAAGTGTCTCACCTAGTCCAAGTTTTTCCATTCAAACTCCATTAGGTGGCGAAGGAAGGATGACACTCTGTTGTTGATTACAGTTGTCTTCCTGTTCACAACTTCCCCGGTCTTCCGACTCACTCCGGTTTTGGTGGTGCATCTTGTTCCCACCTCTGGGTTTTTCCTCACGAAAAAAACTTAAAGCAAGAGAAAATTAAGAGAATAAAGATATTTTAAATTTCATCACCCTTAGTGCCTTTGCTTTAAATGTTTTTGGTAACACTTTAGAATAATGGTCTGTCATTAAACGGATAGTTCACAAAAAAAAAAGTAAATTCTGTCATTTACTCGCCCTGTTGTTCTAAACCTTTTAAAGAATGTTTGTAACCAGATAATTTTGAGGTACCATTCACTTCCATAGTAGGAAAAAATTACTATAGAAGTGAATGGTGCCTCAATCTGTTAGGTTACAAACATTCTTCATCTTCTTTTGTGTTCAGAAATGTATTCAGATTTGCACTTGAGCAACATTATTCTAAAGTTTTGCCATGTTTTTTTCATAAATTATATTTCATCTGCCAAAATCATCCAAAAATTGTCCAGGACTGCTTAAATTCCAGAAAATAAAATTATAATCTGTCAGTCCTGGACAAACACAGTTTTGGATTATTTTAGTATAATATAATTTATGAAAAAAAACATGGTACATGGCTAGTTACAGCTAAAAAGAGGTGGAAAAACTAAATAATTTTGTGATTCAGTTAAACAGACCCGACTAAAACATACAAGAAAAACTTTGAATTATCAGTAATATGTGGAGAAACAAAGAGGAGTAACGTTACTTACCGTTGAATGAGTTCCAGTGTCGCACAGCACAGGCAGGCTCCTGGTATTCTTATCTAAAATGTTAAATAAATAATGTCAATCCAAATGTAAACTTTGCTTGTTAACGACATTATTTTTTGCAACTAGTGGCCAACGTTAATTTACTAACTAACGTCGTCCTAATGTACGCTTAATATGCTCGATAAACAAAATCTTCATTGTATTGGTAAAGTTAATTCAATAAACTCACTAACGTTAAGTCTTTTTAAAAATAAAACGTTAGGTTTATGTTATTGTTACCTCAGTTTTAGTACCAAAGCTGAAGCAAATGATAACCTAACGTTATGTAAAGTATGTTGTCCGGGCCGTGAGCTCTCTCCTCGGGCAGTAACGTTACACACGACGCTGGCTGCACTGGTTCCTAATCTAATTCAATATACTAATTTTTAAAAAATAAAACGTTAGGTTTACCTCAGTTTTTAGCAGCAAAGTTTAAGCAAATGATAACCTAACGTTATGTAAAGTATGTTGTCCGGACTGTGAGCTCTCTCCTCGGGCAAAACTTACAACGCTGCACCGGTTCCTAATCTAATTCAATAAATTCATAAAACGTTAGGTTTACCTCAGTTTTTAGCAGCAAAGTTTAAGCAAATGATAACCTAACGTTATGTAAAGTATGTTGTCCGGACTGTGAGCTCTCTCCTCGGGCAAAACTTACAACGCTGCACCGGTTCCTAATCTAACGTTAATTCAATAAATTCATAAAACGTTAGGTTTACCTCAGTTTTTAGCACCAATGCTGACAAGCTAAAATTGGGGTGCAGACAACCGCGGATAGTACAAATCACACTTACCTTGCTTGTTTGCCGTTCTCACGGGGGATGAAAAAATCTTCGCAGGGTGTCCGGACACAGCTCATATGTTCTCTGGAACCGTGAGCTCTCTCCTCGGGTGAAACTTTCAACGCTGCACTGATGGTTCCTAATATAAATCTAAAGCAAATCCTGTCGATCCCAATTTTGCCAAATAGGCCGTTGTGGTAAATACAGTATTATACTTTATTTTTTTTAAATACAGGAAATCACTGTATTTGGTGTTTGACGTCATAGAAAATACCCATGATGCAACGGGAATTACAGTTATTTACTGTAAAGAGAATTTACAGTATTATACTGGGTGATATATAGTAAATAACTGTACAAATTACAGAAATGTCTAACAGTGTGGCCGCTCTTTTGGCTTGCCATGCCCTGGTGGATGGGGTGCCGCTTGGTAGACATCCTCTGCCTGCTCACTTTGTTGTGCCAGGCAGTTGTGGCCTCCATTAAGAACCAAGATCCCTTCATGGGACTTAGTTTTAGCCCTCGAGGGTCTGGTTGAGACCCCCCTTGAACCTCTAGAATCAGCATCTGACAAACTTCTGACTCTAAAGATGGTTTTTCTTATGGCTATAACTTCTCTGAAAAGAATTGGGGACATGCAGGCTCTGTCAATATCGCCATCCTGCTTAGACTTTGCCCCAGGTTTGGTGAAAGTGATTTTGCATCCCCACCCTGACTACCTACCTAAGGTTCCTTTCTCGACTGTACATCCTGTCACTCTTGAAACCTTCTGCCCTCTGCCGTTCACCACGCCGGATCAGGAGAAACTTCATAGACTGTGTCCAGTCCATGCTCTTCAGGCCTACGTCCACCACACTAGCCAGTGGCGTAAGTCAGAGCAACTGTTTGTTTGCCATGGGGGCCGTAACAGAGGTTCTGCCGCCACCAAACAATGTCACATTGGGTCAGGGATGCTACTGCTCTTGCCTATGAGGCGCGCGGTAAAGCTTCGCCTATAGGATTAAGGGCTCACTCCACCAGGGGAGTCGCCTCTTCTACTGCGTTAGCAAGGGGTGCTCCCTTACAAAGTGTTTGTGATGCGGCAGGTTGGTCCTCTCTGCACACATTCATAAGACTTTATAGCTTGGATGCTCATGCCACTCCGGGCTCTCATGTCCTTGAGTTGACATCACAGGCTAATGCCTGAGGCTTCTTGCGTTCTTGTGCACTCCTACACAACTGTAAGGGGTCCAGGCACCATCAAGCACGGCGGCGTGGGTATTCTCGTTTCAATTTGCATAAGCTTATGCAGCATTGAGTGTAGCTTTTGAAAGGGAACACTTGGGGTTACTTGACTGTAACCCTGTTCCCTGATAAAGCGGAATGAGATGCTGCATTGCTAGGCCGTGCTGATGATGCTTCAGTACTGGTCTTCAAACAAAGAAGATCTGGTTTGCTCCAGCTGAAGCTCATCTATTTATAGTGCAGCAGGTGCGCCGATGACGTCACCGGCCGAGGCTATAAATACCTCCGGGTCAATTTCATTGACGTGTTTTCACACTATTTTCACAGCTGGTTATGTCAAAGACATTCCCATTTGCATAAGCTTATGCAGCATCTCATTCCGCTTTATCAGGGACTGTAACCCCAAGTGATTTTAGTATAAGTTTCGATCAACCTTGAGATTCGTTTTCTGAAATATGAGAATTATATTGATGCATTTGGCAGATGTTTTTAATCAAAGCTCCTTACATTCAAGGTTTATATTTGGTCAGTTCATGCATTAATTGAACCAGTGACCTTGTCTATATAGTCGTATACTGTTTTGTTTGAGTGACATATTTACTGTTCTGAGAAAAAAACTAAATGATCCTCCAGCTGATAAACTGTCAAGTGTCGAGTATTCAGAGCTATACGTGAGATCACTTAACATCATGTGTTGAATTCAATCTGACATTTTAAATTCAACAAACGAGAAACAATCAGATGAAAGGGCAACCATAGGGTTTCCAGAGAAATCCAGCCTGGAACATGTAGAACATTTCAGCAGTCGACAGCCGAAGAGGATCATAGATCTTTCTCGATTGGTTTCTCAAAGTCGCTTTCCAGACCCTTCACCCTCTCTGCTCCTCTCAGGTAGGATGAGCCAAACTCCATCTGTATATGATTATTGTTGGTTCTATGATACATGTATTTTGTTCCTCTATTGTAAGTCACTTTGGATTAAAGTGTCTGCTAAATGCATGATTGTAAAATAATTTCATCTCATTGTATATTGTGAAGGCTACTCTTTGATCAGTGTATTTTTCAGTGGCTGATGCTGATCCTGATACAGTGAGGTAAAGATCATGAACTGACTCTGTTTAAGTCTTTTGAATGGACTTTCTTTTAAACCAGTTAGGTGTCAGTCAGTGTGCCCGTGTACCTCAGACTATAACATCTCACACTGACTACGTTTACATGCTACCTCATAATGCAATTATAATCGGATTTTGACAATATTGCGTTTAAACTTTACTCATATAAATGCAATACTTCGATCAAACTAATGTGATTAAGCTCATAATCATAGTAACCATAGTCGCATAACGCTGATTTTAATCGCATTAAACAGGCATGTACATTAATCAAATTATACCATTCTGACACGGATACCGTGTGTTGTTCATGTAATGGAGGCCAGCTAGTAGTTGCTGTGCGAGTAAACCTCACTCCTCTGATCTCAAGAGATGCTCTAGCGACTTACGCTAGAGGTTGCAGCCTTGCAAGTTTTCTCTTCTCCAAATCACCGGTTCATTATGGCGCCAAATAATATCAAGCTACGTCCATAAAAATGTATTATGAATTTAATGCGAACAATGCATACTGTATGCCTATCTGAGTGTGGTATAACCATGCTTATTAGCTAATAATCAGAATAATTAAAATTGCATGTCAGGAGTGAAGAGTTCTGCTCATGTCATGCAAGTTAAACAACTTACTGCGATTGAGACCTTACTCTGATTATTATAAATAGTCCATTATTGGTTCACGTGTAAACGTAGTCACTGATTATTTTTAGCTCAGCCAAGCTACTTTACTTGAACTGGTTGCCTGTTCCGATGCCAAGAATTTGAGCCCATGGGGTGAATGGAAAAGTAAGGGCGAGACACTGCTACTATATGACAAAACAATGAGTCCAGTGATTATAAATGTTTGTTACAGTGAAAGTTTCCCTAAAGCAATATGTTAGTAATGATGGAAAATATTTGACTAACTAGTTTTTGTTTTGACACATGGTTTAACGACTGCATGATGAGGTGATGCAATCTATTACAAACCTGTTTACCTTTGATGAGGCAGTGACAGGTTCTCTCATGGGAGATATTAAAAGTTCCTCCAAGAAATTAGTTACTTTAAATATCACTTTTTTGTTCAAAAGCAGCTTTACTAAACAATGTGCCTTTAAAAAATGGTTCAATGGTCCAATATCTTCCAAACACAGCCCTGACATCTAAAACAAGACAACTTTTGGGTTGTCAGTGAAAATGTAATAGACGTCTAACAGCCCAAGAATAGACTATAATCACCTAGAACATGAACATGTCAAAGAAATGAAACCCAAACACCTTGTAATCACTTGACTTCGCTTACATGAAACGAAAAACGACATGTAACCAAATTCAAGGTTATTTTGGCTAGAAGTGGGTTACTCTGGACTATATCGGGTCTATAGTTAAAGCTGCAGTCCGTAACTTTTTTTTGTAAAAAAAATTACAAACTCAAATTTTACTAAGCACAGCCAGCCAGTGTTCAAATCTCCTTACCTTATCCCGATTCACAACGGTAAGCTTGAAATAATGTGTTATAGTTTGAGTGGTACTGGTGGATTTCTGTGGGAAATTCGAGCATGTCTTTGTGTCATTACGTCACGTCTGTATACATGAAGGAGTCCGGCTCGAATGTGAGAAAGCTGCAGGTGGAGGATCATTTATAGCCTTTTCTCACAGCAGCTGGAATAATTAAACGTATCATTTGATGGCGGTTTGTAATCCAGAAAGATCCAAACGACAATCATCAGTGACATGTTACTTACTTAGATGACATTTTGTGGGGGAAATTCTTATTTTGGTCGTATATCCGAGATGTAGTATCTGTGATTCTGAAGTACAGTATCCACACCGGTGCGGTGAATGAATGACAAACTTTTCAAAACATTAGATTCATCCACGCTGAGGAGCCGGCCGATGCACAACCCACGTACAGACACGGCATGACATGGCATTTTCACTGTCACACAAGATAAAAATGTATATAATTACTTTTAATATTTTAAAAGTTAGTTAAAGCACCAGCTAAGGCCTGGTTCTACCCTCAGTTCATACGGTAATAATATTTGGCAAACGCTCCAGTGCATATCTGTGTGCACTCTGGAGAACGTCAAATGTCTCTGTTTACGACGTGTTTATGCAGCGGTGAGTAATGTAGCTGTAAGGTTAGAAGAACAAAAGAATGGCTGGATGGCAAAAAGGTTTTTACACCTTTGATACAATGGGGGAAGTTTTGTCTGATTGGTTATTTTCAAACGTCTTACGGTTTGGTCTGATTGGTCAGTTTTAAAAGAGTCAGATTTGAATTTGGTGACATCAGGAAAGAGGATAAAAGAGGATTTCAACTGTAGCTCGCTCTCTTTGGATTCTCTGGCTTTCTTTAGAGAGAGCTGCTCTTTAGCTCTCTCTCTCTCTCTCTCTCTCTCTCTCTCTCTATCTCACAGGTAACATTCTAGACAGAGGCCTACTGAGCATAATTAAGGGTTTATGTTTACATCTATTTGAAACTATTTTAAGTGTAACCATAACTAGAATTTGTGTTTCCTTTTAAAAGAGATTTCTGTCTATGGTGTAATTGACATTTTACATTTACTTGATTGTTAATAAATTGTTACATTTTGATCCTTTCTGAATTAATCTGTAATTATTAACTATCTCCAATGTGGAACGGTATAATTGCAACAAAGGGTTAAAACGGAACGATCAAATGTATGATTAACTATCAAATACAGATGACCAAACAACCGGTTGGGATTCTCTTCTAAATGCGACAACTATGATAAATGGAGTCAGATAAAGAATATTATAATCAAATCCATTCTTCCAGCTGAAACACTGAACGCGTGCGGCCTTCACCGCGGTTCGCTACCGATCCTTGGAGCGAATTCATGCGGCCTTACATAGCCAATCACAGACTTACTTAGGAGATTGACAGTCTAGACCAAAATTGTTCAATAAAGTCATTATTTTTGTGCACAAAAAGTATTCTCATCACTTCATAAAATTAAGGTTGAACCACTGGAGTCACATGGACTATTTTAACGATGTCTTTACTTCCTTTCTGGACCTTGAAAGTGTTAATTACATTGCTGTCAATGGAGGGGTCAGAGAGCTTGTGTTTTTATCTTTATTTGTGTTCTGAAGATGAACGAAGGTCTTACGGGTTTGGAACAACATGAGGGTAAGTATTTAATGACTGAATTTACATTTTTGGGTGAACTAGCCCTTTAAATAGAAATCCGCTATTTTACATTGTAATGATATTTAATAGCCTATATTTTTAAAACATTATTCCTGTGATCAAAGCTGAATTTTCAGCATCAGTCTTCAGTGTCACATGATCCTTCAGAAATAATTCTAATATGATGATTTACCGCTCAACAAACATTTCTGATTATTATCAATGTTGAAAACGGTTGTGCGGTTTCATATTTTTGTGTAAACCATCGCGCATTATTCAGGATTCTTTGATGAATACAAAGTTTGAAAGTTTAAAAATCGTATTTATACATTATATAAGTCTTTACTGTCACTTTTGATCATTTTAATGCATTCTTGCTAATATTGTCTTCCAAAAAAAAAAAAAAACGTACTGACCCCTAACGTTTGAATTGTAGTGTAGGCCTACACAAAAACATGAAGCAGCACAACTGTTTTCAACTTTGATAATAATCATAAATGTTCCTTTAGCAGCGAATCAGCATATCAGAATTATAGTAACCATAGTAATGATGCTGAAAATTCAGCTTTGATCAGAGGAATAAACTACATTTTACAATATATTCACATAGAAAACAATTATTTTACATTTTAACATTATTTTTCCCAATTTTCCTGCTTCTAACACATCAACTTTGAGGACAAAATGTTAACTTGCTGCCTAATATATCATAATATATAACAGGTGCCATGATGAAGAGATAATCAGTGTTATTCACTTCACCTGTCAGTGGTCATAGGTTTATGCCTGATCGGTGCATAAGCACATATTCATAGTAACCATATCGCAGTAATATATGTGGCATATGCAGATTTTAATCTCAATAAACAGGCATATTAACACTTAATTATTGTATTGGGGTATGTGAATCGCAATAAAGATAAACAATTCTTAGCAAAATGATCGGGAATTAGAGATCCGATTAGATCGGGTCTAATCGGGAATGAAGAGGTTTGCTTGAGTTACTGCAATATCCTTTGGGCTACTCTGGTTATTGGAAATAATCACATTATTGGTGCGCATGCAGTCAATACGCCCACCACACGCCAGCTGATTGGTGGAGAGGAGACAGAAGCCCCGTTTGCACCAAAATTACCCAGAACAAGGAACTTTCTTCCCAGGAACTCTTTTTTTTCTCCCAGACCTGTTGCTGTCTGCGTTTCCATCACGGTCTAAAGTACCATGAAGATTAGTACGATGACGTAGGAACGCACGTGGACTTTCCAGAGCCCACTGGATTTTGTCAAATCAGCAAATAAAGTTAATAAAGCCTGAACCTCGTCGTCGGTCCATAGCCGCGTTTCCACCGCAGGAACTTTCCCCAGGAACTAGGAACTTTGGGATGGTTCCAGGTAAATATTTCCCCCTCCAAACGGCCCAGCTCGCGAGGTAGTACTTTTTCAAAGTTCAGGAACTTTCAGGGGTGGGACTTGGCCGCTGAACATGCTGATTGGTTGAGCTCGCAGCCTTTTATTTCAACCGGCATTTTTAAAAGTCTTGCGAGGTTCGTTCTGCGTTCAGTAAATATCAGTCTTGCTCTTTCTATCTGATGGCGCGTGTTCGTCTGAGCAATCTCACGGTCAATGTCCGAAATAGCTGATAATAACATACGTTTTCTTATTTTAAATCAAGCTTTATGAGCTTTCAGAATATGCTTTAGTATCAGTGCTCGTCTCTGATACTAAACATACAGTGCTCGTCTCTGAAAAAAAAGTTCCTGGTACAAATTGTTCCGGGTAATTTAGGTGGAAACGCGGCTTAAATTACCCAGAACAATTTGTCCCAGGAACTTTCTTCCCAGTAACTCTTTTTTCCCAATGGGCGGTAGTGGCTCAGTGGTTGAGCAAATAAACGTAATAAATCCTGAACCTCGTCGTTGGTCCATCAGTCACATTTTTTAAACTCCATTGTTGATTCGAGTAGCAAACAACTCTTACTGCACGCACCGCAACAGACTTTTAGGTTTAAATAAAATGCTGCGTGAGCTCAACCAATCAGCATGTTCAGCGCCCAAGTCACCCCAACCCCCCCTTCGCGAGCAGGGCCGTTTTTAGCATAAACACAGCGACCCCATAGGCTTCGACGGGGAAAAGTCAATTAGAAGCACTCACTTCCTGATGGCTGATGTACTGCGCAGCCTCAGACTGAGCTTGACGACATAGATGTGACGTGAGCAACCAGTCTGACAGTTGTAAGTCTTCTAGTAGTTGTGCAAAGGGAAATCTGAATCACGTTGTTGAAATATTTTGTCTCGTTGCTTTTGGCTCTCTATGGGCTTCTCCCAATCTTCTCCCTTGACTTTATCGGACTTTGCGCCTCCACGTCCCCCCGATTGCCTCAATCACAGTAAAAGATTGCCTGCGAGCTTCTCCTCCTGTCCTTACGGTAATTTCTCTACTGTGCTACAGGGAGTCGTGTGGTTATGATGCAATCGTTAGCCTATTTTTTACAAAAACAGCTTCTACGGGGCGATAGTGTAAGACAAGGGCAGATACAAGGTAATGGAGCCTTTTATACATTGTCGTGTGTCTTTAGAAATAAACATTGGTCAAATGGAGTCTTTAAACGCCTCAGATGTAAAGTTATTCGCTGTCAAAGTGACATCAATATGAATGGGAGTCAATGGGATGCTAACAGCAGGGCTGCGTTCGAAACCGCATACTTCCCTACTATATAGTATGTAAAAAGCAGTAGGCGAGCGAATAGTATGTCCGAATCCTCAGTATTCATAAAAGAGTAGGTGAGAATTACCGGGCGGATGAACTAATTCTCGCGAGATTCGGACGCGCGTGTACTTAAATTGCGTCCGAATATGCCTACATACCTAATATATAGTAGGAGAAAACAGTACGTGAATGGAGTAGTATGTCCGAAACCTCAGTATTTATAAAACAGTATAGGCGAGAAATCCCCGGATGGCCTACTGCGTCCGCCCAGATTCTGAAGTGTGCATCCGATGGACACTTTAATATCCCATGAGGCCATGGGGAATCATCATTTTCGAACATGTCGGAGGACGTAGACGCAGCTGTTTTCAAGTGTAAGTACAACAAACTGAACCGCTGTTAATTGTATTTAAATTTCACATATTTAACAACTGACGAGGAAACTGTTGGTTTTAAGACATTAATATATATTAAATATTGATATATTAAAGGTATTAAATAGCTGTAAAACATTTCATTTTCATATAGTTAACGCACCAGTTGTGCTTCATTAAGCACACATACTTCTGAAGATTTGTTAATCATCGTTTTCTTGAAAGCATTACTTTAACTGTGTACAAGAACCCGATAAACGTTTGTTTAAAGAAAAGGTGTGAATGCACTCTTAACCATATGCAATATAGACGTTTCCTAAATGTGCGTTTAACATTTGACGGGACATTTTCGATAAGTATTGCAGATGACATCACAGCATGAAATAGACATCTGATCAGAGTGATGTGTGTGTGCTATAATGTAGAGTTCCCTGTTGTCATCACTGCTTACTTTACATGAACGTCAGTAATGTTAATAAATCTACATAAAGTAACTAAACATAAGTTATCTTTTTTATTTGTCCATTAGTACTGTTGATGAATTGAGGAACATTAACACATCAGCAACTACCTCAAAATTTAAATGTAGTATTGAGCACATAAACTTTTATGCTTTTATCAAGGTGTTGTTTAAGATCCAGGTAAGATGAATGTTTTCTGATGTTACAGGGGCAGAAGAGCTTATGTGTGTTTATCTGGTGGAGACTGGAGAGAGGCTGATGAAGGAAGGCTATCATCAAAATCTTTGAGTATACTACAGAAATGAAGAAAACATAAATTTAAATCTTAAGTTGTATTTTATTTTAATTTCAAACAGAGTTATTTCAGCACTTTTCTGATTCTTGATGTCTGTGCATTTGCTGCAGAGCTCCTGTGGATGAGCCTTACTCAAGGAAACCTTCTGCTTATCAGTTCAGTGTTTAGCCCACTACACCACAAAAGTCATAAAGCTACAATACAAATAGCATGTAATTGTAAAAATATTACATTAAATATGGCAAGAAATGGGATGCTGACAGCATGAATTGTAAAGCGTTTTAAGTAGTCATGCTGATGGAGAGCAGGCACACGGATGTTTGGAGCAGACATCAGCAGTCAGAGATTGTCCCACACATGTTCTCACTCTTGCTTCAGGGTTGTGGGGTTCAGGAGACATGAGAGACATGATGGAGGGACATGAGGGACGGCTGGGACAGGTGAAGGTGTTCACGGTGGTCAACTGCATCAATATAAAGCCACAGAAGCACAGCTGTGTTGAGATGGCAGCAGATGTGGGGTTCACCGCCTGTAAATGTGATAGTTTGTTAGAACAATACGTTTGAATAAAGCTTTGTTTCATGTGTTGGTGACTTATTCATTTGTGATGTTTACTTTTATTCATTCTTTTACTCATTAATTCATGTTTCCTATTGTTGTCCGTAAATAAAATATTTTATTAACTCATGCATTTATTCATTGCTTGACTGAAAATTGGTATTCATTTGTCTAGTGTATATTCATGCATCGCTATGTCATATGACAAGTTGCATTTTGCTTGTTTTACTAAAACAATATAATTTTCAGTAAAAAAAATTAAGAAAAAGTAATATAATTAAGTATTGGTCAGCATTTGTCATTATTATTGTAAGTGTTTTAGTGGGCTAGCAATGCAATTCATTCTGGGGTAATCTTAATTTTGAATAGTGAACTTACATTTTAAGAGTATAAAATCAACAGTGTTCTCCCAAGGTGAGATCTTCGAGCAGCTGAAAGAGGTCTCTGTGCAAACACTGAGGGAAACCGCACAGGTCGGGCTGTGGAGTTACTGATGCTTTGAGCTGTTACTGCACCTGTCACTCATATCTTTTATTTTATAATTACATGGTTGTATCTTTAACAATCATAATGATAAAACAAAACAAATGTCATGGGTTTGCATACATTATATACAAAGAAAAAAAACAATAATAAGGTTAGATATCTTTGAATAATTCATCATAATGCTATAAAAAAAAAGGAAAATATAAAGGAGATTTAGGCCAATTTTGCTTGTGGATGAAATTTTTTGCATATAAAATAAAGAAATGAACAACATATTCAAGAGATCACGGTTTTGGTAAGGATAAAACTGGGTCAGATGGGTTAATATCACAAAATAAATGGGCAGCTGTTTCTTCAACAAGACCACAAAATTAGCAAGTTTAATCAATATTAAGATATTTATAGATCGATTAATTAAACCTGTCACTCGTCTTTCAAGTCGTTGCGCTTGAGATAACGTTGTAGGTCACATGATAACGTCAACATGGCGCATAAAGTGAGGCTCGCATTCATACTTAACGAGATCAGGCAATATAGTACCTACTCTTTTAGAGCTCGTTAAGTAAGTAGGCTACTTATTGAAAATGAGTACCTACTCAATGAGTATGCGGTTTCGAACGCAGCCCAAGTCCCCCGCCTCTTCCCGGTCCACCTCATCAATCTCCCCCGCCGAGCTACTTGAAGGGCGTCAGAAATATAACGCGCTATCATTAACGTTGGGGAGATTTGTTGTGTCGCGTCGCCTCTCGCCGCATCTAATCTAATCATTTGCTCTTCTGTACAAATCAGGGTCGGTTTCCCTTTTTTCATAAATTCCGTAGCAATATTATCATGAGTGGGTGTTTCATTGTGTTCTTTCTGTGCTCTAGTAATAAATCTTGTGGTTTTGTGGTTGTATTTTGCAATCATGAGTCCCTTCAACGCCTCCAAATTAATGCATGGTTCATTATGTTGTGTGAAACCGTGCACAATTATTTCACTGTGACATATTGATGAAATCGAGCATTTCCTCAAGTTTCTTTTTTTTTTTTGCTGTGCAATTATCATATTCTGTATTAGATAAAATATAAGTCATCTAAATATGCATTAGAAGATATTGGTGTTCACCATAAATATTGTCCATGTGGCTCCTATACTATACATTCAAATGATGGCAGAATTTTAGTTTCGTAATGAAACTGATTTAATCCAAGCATTATTATCTCCTGATAAATTCTGACATTTCTTCAGATCTTTCAGTAAATCGTCTCCATATACTATTATTTAATCTCTATCACTTCTTTATTAGTCTAGGCCTGGTTTCACAATGTGATGTTTTAGTAATACATTTCAGGAGGAGCACGTTCAGATAATCAATTTAATCAACGTTAAATAATCTTAACAAATGCGTTAAGTGGTTCAAGTAGGTTGTCTACAAACTGTAGGTTGGTGGTTCGATCCCCGGTTCCACCTGACCAAGTGTCGAGGTGTCCATGAGCAAGACACCTAACCCCAGCTGCTCTCGACGAGCTGGATGGAGCCTTGCTGACACCGCCGTCTGTGTATGAATGGGTGAATGAGAGGCAATATGTAAAGCGCTTTGGTGGCCATGGGTCTGTTGAAAGCCCTGTAAAAATGCAGTCTATTTACCATTTTACCATTTAATATGATGTAAGTGTGAACTCGTGAACAGGGTTTAGATTAAGCCTGGATTAGGCCTTAGTTCAATTAGGGTATTTCAGTAGCTTTTGTTGTCTTGAAACCGGGGTTTAAGTTTCACTTCTGACGCACATTTCTGTCATTTTTCTATTGCAGAATCAGAACCATGAATGCTGTAAATGCAGTGCCGCTGTTGATTCTGGTTTGGACTTTTGCTGCTGTCTGTCAAGCTGATGGTAAGAGAACTTTACACTGTCCCCAAGAAAGAGTGTGTGAGAGTTTTGAGGAGGGACTAAAAATAAGGTCAAATCTTATTAATAAATATAAAACTTAAAAAATATTGTGCAAGTGTATCCAGTTCAGTCCAAGTGTTTATGGCTCTGAGTATTTCATCCTTACAATGATTCAAAATCATGACCAATTACACAATAGAGGGAAATCCATAACTACAGTCAGGGAGCAGAGCATTTTCCTGTAATTTATGTGTTTATACACTCACTCTCTTTTATGTTCAATAATGTGTTCATACAGATAAACAGAAAATCAAGTTTTCAGTCCAGACTACAGGATCTTGTGTTCCTCTGCACATGATTAAAGAAACAGTCAGGATGTTGCACGCAGAGGACTGTGTGTGTATAATGAGTATGTAAAATACATAATAAATAATAAAATATATGACCCTTCCATTAGCATAGATTAATTCAACATCTAATGAACAAAAACACACAATGCTGTGGTTTAATTTATGAATAGGTTCTCTAATGTAAGAGTCACTGTATGTTTATAATATGACTGATATGGACACAGACACAAGATGTCCAGATGTGTTCAAAACAGAGTTTCATGAGAGATTAAAAAACACCAGAAATCTTTATTATTGTTCTGTTGCTGTATTATATGATATACATGTTATTTTTCAGGTGACATCAGTGTAATCTGTGAGGATTTGACTGGAACTTTGGGAGAAGAAGTAACTCTCACCGGCAACGTCTCTCTGTGCTCTAATTGCTGCATTAGACTGTATAAGTTTCAATACCCTGAGAACAAAGACTCAGAAATCTGTAGACAAGAGTTTCCTCTGGGCTCCTGTGAACAGAGAAACAGCTTCACATGCAGATTCACTCCAACTACAGCAATGACAGAACAATTCACATTCTTTGTGCAAACACTGTGTGGAGGAAAAACAACAGAATTCACTGTGAGCATAACAGGTACTGTATATAATACTGCTGATTATAATTCAATAAATTAAAAAATTAATTATATTTGATTATTTTATTGAGTTCAGGTTACTCATGGAACACAGAAAACTGCTTGTTACTCTCTTGTCAGCATATATACTATATATATATATATATATATATATATATATATATGTGTATATATTTTTTAAAGGGGTGGTAAAACACATTCTTTTGAAGGCTTGATTGTGTTTGTGGGGTGCACTGTAACATGTGTTAATGCTTCGTTTTTAATAAATTACATTATTTGTCATATATTTTACCTTTATTCTACACTGCTCTGTCCCTCCTTGTAAAAACGGTCTGATGGTTTCCGGGTTCTATGAAGCCGGTCCCTCAAAAATACGCAATGGGCTCTGATTGGTTAGCTGGCCCAGTGTGTTGTGATTCGCTGACCGCCTAGTACACGTTTGTTGGAAACGTCACACCCCTTACCTATAACGGTAGACTGTACTTTGGTAGTATTAGAAACAATGGCGTCAATAAAACTATACCAATTTGAGCCACCGAATTGGACCCAGACAATTTTAGTGAAGATGATCGAGCAGAACCTGTTCAGTCCTTTTTTGTATTTTTAGAACCATTATAGCCAAATATCTGTCGCAAGAACTATTAACCCAAAACGAACACTAAACATTGGCTTTACTATAGTAGCCAAATCAAACACAGAACCATGTTTAGCATGCCTGTAGATAAACAAGCATGTAGATAAACAATACATAAAAGCTCTAATCAAAGAATAATTTACACTAATTCCAAGATTGCTGTTGAGATTTAAAAAAAGTTTGTAAGGTGTTCGTCGGATAACGTTAAGTATGAATGAGCATTTAACAAACTGGTTTGCAGAGCCAAACAGAATTGTCATTTGTTTACTTCCTTGCTACAACGTACAATTAACAATACGAACTATTACAAGAAAACACATTGACAAAAAATAAATCATACTTATAGGTTGTGGCCCGTAAACAGCTTCTGTTTTTAAATCCAGCTTTCAGGACAAGTCGTTGTGCGAATCCTGCATTGAACTCGTGAAGATTGTGGAAGCTTTCCTCTGTGAAATGTGCAGCACAGAGAGCGAGTTTTGGGTAATAATTATGAGGGAACGAGTTAAAAATAAATTTTAATCATTGATCCCTAACTCCCCCATCCCTAGGAAGGCTGAACAAAGTGGACGTGCAATCCAGATGAAAATAACAGCGTTTCGTCGGCATTGCGGCAACAACACTCCAGCCTACTAACTATACCACAACAACTCTTCCCCACAGCAATACAAAATGGCCTCGCCCCCCTTATTTAATATTCTCAGAGGAGGGGTTTATGTAAATATTGGGGCTGGTGATGTCAGAGACCCTGGAGGAATGTCTGTAGTCCCCAACGGCCGTTTGCTGCAGTCCTTAGAAATTGATTTCTTTAAAAGCAAATATCTCCCTTTGCTTTAAACTTTGAACGTTGTAACTTTGCAGATGTTGTTTATGCTCAAACAGCAACATTACACACTAGCTAAAGTTAGTAAAGTGAAATCGTGTTTTACCACCCCTTTAACTTAATTGTAAAAATCTAGTAATCTGTACTATTCACATGCTATTCCTTGTTTACTCAGAAAACCCAAGTTAAGATCAATTGATTGGTTTGAGTGGCATTTTGTCCTGTTACAAATTTGCGGGGACCAATCACAAACTGGCTTATCCAAGTGCTGCGCTATTGGTGGGTTTAACACAATGACGGATAAAGAAGCGATGCAGCCTCTTGTGGTCTGAGTGCCTGAAAACATAACATTTCTGGACTTCTGGGGGGTATTCCAGAAAGACGCTAAGGAAAAGCGTGCCATTCTACTTAATCTTCTTCTTTTGTTTAAGCTTTCGATATTTTTATGAACCAATACTAATACTAATAATAAAATAAATGGAAGCACTTAGCTCAATTAGCCACCTAGAAACATCTCATTCAAATGGAGAACAAATACTTATCCAGTATATAGTCCACAATAACAGTTGATAATAAAATACTGCCACCCTTTAAGTACTTCAGTACTTAATGCTACCAACAGGTTTAAAGTTAAAACAATTTAAACAGCAGCATTCAGCATTGTAAACAAATAAATACAAAACCCTCAAACTGACTCTAACCAGGGCTGTTTCCGTACTGTGTGCAGAGCGGAAACCAGACTGAAATTTTTCGAAAAGATTGTTGTATTTGAGATGATCCTGGAGGTGGGAAGCTACAACTTTTTCCAGTACTTTGGAGAGGAATGGGAGATTGGAAATGGGCCTGAAATTTGCAAGCACATCTGGGTCAAGGGTGGGTTTTTTGAGAACTGGTCTGATTATGGCAGTTTTTAGGGTAGATGGAACATTGCCAGACTGGAGGGTGTGGTTTATTATAGTGGTAATCAGAGGACTTAGGACAAAGGTGTTTACTTTCACTAGAGCTGTAGGAAAAGGGTTGAGGGCACAGGTGGTGGGTTTCATCCTTTTGATTATCTTCTCAACCTCTTGCTGTGAGATTTCTGAAAAGCGATGTAGGGGCTCTGAAATTGCAGGCTGTGAGTGGATAGTCATGGTGAATAGTGATGAGGATCCAGGAAAGGTAGAGTGAATCGAGTCTATTTTTGTTTTGGAAAAAGTCCAGGAATTTATTACAGTGCTCTTCTGTAGTTTCTGTAAGAGAGGGGGTTCGTGGTTTGAGTATGATTTATGGTGGAGAACAGCTGTTTGGAGTTTCCGGGACTATTTCTAATGACATTTGACTACAAATTTGACCGTGCCTCCGTAAGTGACTTTGAGTAGTCCTTTCAGAGTTCCTGAAAAGCGAGCTTGTGCACAGTGAGGCCTGTGGTTTTGAATCTCCTCTCAATGGCACGCCCAGCTGCCTTCATTTTTCGTAGTTCATCGGTATACCAGGGGGCTGATCGGGTGAAAGTGAAAGGTTTTGACCGGGGCATGAAGATCCAGAGGGAGGGGTGGCAGGGGAGGACTTCAGGATTGAGAATTATCTCTGGTCTACTGTAGGCTACAGCAAACAAGCTTTTTGTACAGAAAAATAAATTCTTAAGGCCCTGAAACACTAAACTGAACTAGCAATGACTAAAGCCGACTGTGGGGTTGGTTCATGTTGCCTGGGTCTGGGCCAAACCATCGGAATGGTGTGTCAGGGCCTTAAAACCACTGCATGAAAAGAGTCTCTTAATCAAATATTTTTTATAAAAACAGTACAAAATAAACACCCTGTCTGAACATATACATTCACAATAAAATCTGAATATGTAATGAAATAAACAAAGGAAATTAATGGAATTAACAAAGTCTAAAATGTTTGGTTAATTATCCTATCCCCAAACAATTATTGCAAAGTTTTACAAATTGCAGGCAATAATAACATTAAATAAAAAGGAGATGAAATGTGGAATATAAAAAAGTTTGTTTTAAAAACACCAAAAACTGATATGCTCAAAATTAAAATATGGAATTAAAAAGAGGGAGCATTCACTTGCTCAAGAAACACATAAACACAACCAGATCTTTCAGTTCTGCAACTATTAACAGAAAGTTTCACTCCAAGATTCTTAACTTTAACATGCTGCAAAAAAGGGGCGTTTTGATGTTTGAAATCCACCACTCACAATAGATGTGGTGACGCAATGGAGGTGCAACCAATAAGGTTACACTGTAAAAAAAAATAAAAAAATCCTAATTTTACAGAAAAAAACTTTGTTTTTTTTAAATGTTTTTTTACAGTATGTTCTTGTAATTTTGAATTATGTTTAAAACGATGTAAAATTACAAACAATATCTGTAAATAAAATGACTGTTATTTTAAGGATTATATCATTAATGACAAATTACAGTAATTCTCATTTTTTATACAGGAACATCACTGTATTTTTTTTTTCTGTTTTCATAAATTACATACAAATTCATGTAAAATTACAAACAATGTCTGTAAATGAAGAACTTGACCATTATTTTATCATTAATGACAAATTAGAGTAATTCTATTTTTTATACATGTAAATCACTGTATTATTTATACAGTATTTTTTCTGTTTTCATAAATTACATACAAATGTATGTAAAATGACAGAAATAATCTGTAATAAAATATTTAGCTCATTATATTAAAGGTTTATGTCCATACTAACAATTTAACATTATTCTTTGTAATTTTAAAGTAAATCTTATTAGTTTTAAATTTACACTGTAAAAATAAAAACTTAAAAAAAAGGTCAAATGACTGGGAGCTATGGCTGCCAAACAAAAACCGTAAAATTAAAGTAAAATATCTTAAGTCAAATAAAGTTCAAAAACTTCACAGAAATTTACATTAAAAGTTTTAGAGAAAACACTATTAGTTTACAGATTTTTCCTTATTTAAATTAAGATATTTTACTTTAATTTTCTGTTTTACAGTGTAGGTGTATTTTTACATTCAAACTGTAATTCTGGATACAAATATAACAAACTATATAGCAAACTAAATATCAAACAATAATTGTTTTTAAAGAGTACAAATCTGCACTGCTCTCCAGGTTGAAACTTTCAGGCCTCTGCACACACCCCAAAACACTATTTGACCAATTAATTAAATATAACAGCAAATAAAAATAAATATACACATTTTATAACTGTAATTTAAAACAAGTTTTTTTTCTATAGTTGCAAGGTTATTTGCTGTCTTTCTGTGTTCTTTTGAGCGTGATTGGTCAATCTGAACGTCATCCACAAATCTGGCCAATGACAACTGTGCACGCCTTCTACCGATCAAGTTTGAATATTCACCCGTGGCCGTTGGAGGCGCGGCTTCTAGTTCTAATCTGCAACAGGACTGCTTCGTCGGTCCATTAATGGCATTGCATGGATCATTTTACATCTGTTAAAATCTTATTTTGGACGAATTTTGATTGTGGGATGTCGACTGAGAACGAAAAAACATGAATACGAACAGACTAATGCTGCCTTCACGTGCTATCGGAAATGTCCTAATTCCCACTTTAGAAGTCGTGATTACGAGCTTGTTGCATTCAAGTGCTTTGTTGTTGGAGTGAACAGGAATCATGGTGGACACCAGGTTATTCTTGCCTATTTATTGGGAAAATCTTATTAAAAACCAACATCATATGTAGTTTCCTCCCATGCACCGAAAACCTAAACATTCCAGTCCGCTTTCTGCTGATTCTGTAATTTCAGTCAAATGCAGGCTATTTTCGCTGTGTACCAAACATACAATACGCTTCATATGATTACTCTTACATGTAAATATGTAATACATTAATGTCAAGACAAGACAACCAAGCTGTTTTGGAAAAAAAAACTATAAAACTACACCTGCCACAGCAGTCTAGTTCTCCCCGCCACCATGTTTAAAGCTTATGAACATCTCGGGAATTGGGGTATCAAAATTATTTCCGAACTTCCCAGTGGTAAACACGACATCAGAGGGCGTTCATGTGCAATTTTTACCTAGGAAACTCGTATTTACAATAATTCCGATAACACGTGAAGGCAGCATAAGTTACCAATGGCGGACAACAGTCGGCAGAAGGTAACGTTAACGTAAATCCCTTTATATTTCTTCTACTGTCACATCAAGATATAAGTGCAAAAAAGTCATATGCTAATCGCGATTAACTTACATATCCTGTTTCTGTGCTTTGTTGTGTTGTACCTCAAACCCCCCTGATGGTTGATGTAGGAGACCACCGATGTGCTGTCTGTGCATACAAGCACATGATGGCCCCTGAGATGTGGCAGGAAGTGTTTCAGGGCTTGAAACACCGCCAACATTTCCAGGCAATTTATGTGCCACGAACACTGGTGTCCCTGCCACAGACCCTGGGCCGAGCGCCCACCATCCCGTCAGGGAGGCATCCGTGGTCAGAGACGCACGATGACACGGTGCCCCCAGGGATGGGCCTTGGGTCAGGAACCAAGGGTCCTTCCACATAACCACGGTGCGAAGACACTGCCGCATTGCCTTGATTACGTGAAAGGGGTTCCCCCTCGGGGAAAAGCCCCTGGTCTTGAGCCACCACTGTAACGGCCTCATGAACAGCAGGCCCGAAGGAATCACGTTGGACGCGGCTGCCATCACACCTAACAGTCTCTGAAACTGTTTTACAGTGAGCGGCTGGTCTAGCTTCACGCCTTTCACGGCTGAGAGGATCGACCCTATGCGAGGCTCTGACAGACAGGCCTGCATAGAGACCGAATCCCAACTCACACAGGGATAAGTGATCTTTTGCACAGGAGAAAGAACACTCTTCTTGGAGTTGAGCCTTAGCCCCAACCTCCTCATATGCGCGAGAACAACATCTCGATGCTGAACCGCGAGACGTGCTGACTGCGCTAGTATCAGCCAGTCGTCGATGTAATTGAGTATGTGGATCCCCTGCATATGCAAGGGGACCAGCGCAGCGTCCACACACTTTGTGAACGTGCGGGGTGAAAGAGCTAGACCGAAAGGAAGTACACGATATTGGTACGCTTCTCCCCTGAAAGCGAACCTCAGGAACTTCCTGTGCTGCGGAAGGATGGAGATATGAAAATATGCATCTTTGAGATCTATCGTGACAAATCAGTCATCGGACCTGATCTGAGACACAATCTGTTTGAGTGTTAGCATCCTGAACTAGAGTTTTGCCACGGCTCGGTTCAGAACGCAAAGATCCAAAATGGGGCGCAGCCCTCCATCCTTCTTTGGCACTATGAAGTACCGGCTGTAAAAGCCTGACTCCCTGTCTCTATAGCTCCCTTTTGCAGCAGAGTCTGTACTTCCTGAGTCATCACCAGAGCCTGCTCGGGGTCCACCACAGTGGAGAGGACCCTGTTGAAGCTGGGGGGACGGCATCTGAACTGGAAAGTGTACCCCAATTTTATACAGTGCAGGACCCAATGAGATATGTGAGGCAGATTCTCCTACTCTGACACAAAATCTACTAAGGGTACCAGCCTCTCGAGGCTGGCCTCTGATGTACTCTGCACCGTGAGTGCAGCGCCCTGAAGCGGCGAACCGGCAGGGAACGACTGACTCGACGGCATAGTTTCCCTCGAAGAGGGTGTGGGCCATCCTCGGATGACCCGCGGGGCTCCTCCGCACCCCGGCACTTGGGAGGGGTTGGCGGATTGACCCCGTGAGGGCACCGCGGACGCACGGGTACCGTGTTAGCGGATCACTGTCCTGGGCCCAGAGGCGTCAGGACTTCTTAGACGCAGCCTTCCTCGCCACAATGACTGTCCTCAGATCAGCCCTGGGCTTAGAAGGTTGCGCCTGTGAGCGCCACGCTCCCGACTACCCTTTCTGAGGGGGTGTACGAGGGGCGACACTCACTTTTTTCTGCGCCCTATGGGAGGAGCTTGTACTCGACGTCTGCTGCTTCAGCCCAGCAGCAGACGAGACCTGGGGCTAACGGGGAAGGAACTGCTTGAGCACCGCCACCTGTTTCTTTGCCTCCAGGAACCTGTCGGTAACAGTGGTGACGGCGTCACTGAACAGGCCCCCCGGAGAGGCGGGATTGCAGCACGCGAAGAGGCAGCACCTCACAATGCAGATTTTCATTTCCCTACAGTCTAATCTTTTGCTTTTGACTACGGGTGAATCTCCAGTTGTCACTGATGATTGTCGTTTGGATCTTTCTGGATTACAATCCGCCATCAAATGATAAGTTTAATAATTCCAGCTGCTGTGAGAAAAGGCTATAAATGATCCTCCACCTGCAGCTTCCTCACATTCGAGCCGGACTCCTTCATGTATACAGACGTGACGTAATGACACAAAGAACTGCTCGAATTTCCAGCTAAAATCCACCAGTGCCACTCAAATTATAACACATTATTATAAGCGTACCGTTGTGAATGGGATAAGATAAGCAGATTTGAACACTGGCTGGTTGTACTTGGTAAAAAGTTATGGACTGCAGCTTTAACTATAGACCCGACATAGTCCAGAGTAACCCACTTCTAGCCAAAATAACCTTGAATTTGGTTACATGTCGCTTTTGCCAAAATAACTTGTGAGATGTATGAAATCCCATCATGTAAGCAAAGTCAACAGTGATTACAAGGTGTTTTGGTTTCATTTCTTTGACATGTTCATGTTCTAGGTGATTATATGGTCTATTCTTGGGCTTTCACTGACAACCCAAATGTTAGGGTTATTGAAGGATATTGGACGCTTTAAACGCAAAATTGCTTGCTGGGTTACCTGAACCATTTTTTTAAGGCACATTGTTTAGTAAAGCTGCTTTTGAACAACAAAGTGATATTTAAAGTAATTAAATTTCTTGGAGGAACTTTTAATAACTCCCCATGAGAGAACCTGTCACTGCCTCATCAAGGGTAAACAGGTTTGTAATAGATTGCATCACCTCATCATGCAGTCGTTAAACCATGTGTCACAACAAAGACAGGTGCTTCCCATGTTGCTTTAGGGAAACTTTCACTGTAATAAACATGCATTTATAATCACTGGAATCATTGTTTTGTCATATAGTAGCAGTGTCTCGCCCTTACTTTTCCATTCACCCCATGGGCTCAAATTCCTGGCATCGGGACAAGCAATCAGTTCAAGTATAGTAGCTTGGCTGAGCTAAAAATAATCAGAGTCAAGTATCAAGTAATCAAGTATTTGTCTGACGCACACGGGCACACTGACTGACACCTAACTGGTTTAAAAGGAAGTCCAAACAAAATACTTAAACAGGTTAAGTTCATGATCTTTACCTCACTGTATCAGGTTCAGCATCAGCCACTGAAAAATACACTGGTCAAAGAGTATCCTGCACAACACACATATACAATGAGATGAAATTACTTTACAATCATGCATTTAGCATAAATTCAGATAATCTCTGTGCGGCTACCCTTCACCCACTCTACTAGTTTCACTGGTTTACTGTAAATACACTATGCGGTTAAAAAATATATCCAGATATTCTTAGAGAGCATCTCACATATTTATTAATTCCCAATTTTCTTTATCTTTTTTTAAACAATGTAAAATAACCCTGTACAAAATCACTGCATTAGAAAATTGCAGACACAAAAATAAAGGTAAAAAAGTTTCCATAAATAAGCTATAATGCCACTTACCAAATACAAAATTGACATTGGAAATCAGGAAAATAGAGCACAACCAAACAGTTTGGGTTTTTCATCACCTCTTAATGTTCACACAGACTTGACTTTATTAAAGCCACACACACACACACACACACACACACACACACACACACACACACACACACACACACACACACACACACACACACACGTAACGAATTAGCTCTGAGGGGAAATATTAATAATTATTCATAACTCATTATGATTATTCATATTGGTTAATTATGAATATTAGAATCAGTTAAAAAGATTAACTTGATGTAGCTACTTTAACATTACAATCAATCAATCAGTTTGTCCTATGGACGTTCAGTACTGATTATTAATTAATTCTTAGAAAAGGATATTTTTCATGGTCACAGAAAAAATAAATCATTCTTTGAATTTATGTACACGCCTAGCACATAAGATCGATCATTAAAGGAAATTTGTTTGCAGGCAGGGAGTCAGGACCAACATATATTGTGCACAAATTTTTATTAACTAAAGCGCGGACAAGACTAAAACTAACATGCAACATACAGTACATAACACAGTACATACATGACAAGAGGTAAGGTTGAAGTGGATGGAGGGAAAAGAGTCAGAACAGATGGATGAGGTTATGCAAAAAGTCTAAACCTTTGGAAGAACTGTCTTTGATAAACTCCTTTGTCTGATCGAAGGAGGTTACAGTTTTACTAACTACACAATGATTTCTGTTTCGTACTTTACTTGCATTTAGCCTGAGCTGTAGAAGACAAGACGAGGTGAAATCGCAGGAGAAAGTTTGATGGTTCCGTCCGATGGCATTGCAGTGGCGATCATGGCGTGCAGAGTCTGGGCCTTCTGTTCCCTGGTCTTGTGAGGCCATCAGATTCCCTGTTCCACAAACACCTTTGGTGGCTCTGTGTGTGTGGAGGCCTGCCATGTGGGCACCCTCCTGAGGTAGACTTGACCAATGAGATTGTTGGGATTTCCAAGCGGGAAGGATTTTATGGTTCTTTGTTTCAAACATAAAATCAAAAGGGTCTGTGCCCATATATACTCTAATTAATGCGACAAACACATATTGCCTCCAATGAGGATGTGACACATGAAAGTGTAAGTCGTGAAGCGAGCATTAATTTGACAGGAGACACAACATATCTGAGATTACATGAAATAGTACGTTCGGTCCTAGGGTGCCTGTTCATTTATAGACGGTTTGTCTATAACTTGAGGCAAAAGTGTATGTTTTACAGGCTTTGTGTCTTTCCCCTGTGGACTTTCCATGTGGCTGCATTCTTTTGGGTCATAAAACGTCTTATCAGTTTTGTTTCCAGGGTAACCGAGGATCCTTCTCTGTTGTGTTAGGGGAGAGTCTGTTACTAAGCACAAGCATTTGAAACATATTAGTAAATGTAACCGGTAAGGGTTTAACGGTACACAAAACTGACAGTTCGGTACGTACCTCGGTTTTGAAGTCACGGTTCGGTACAGGTTCGGTACAGCAGTTTTAAAAAATAGCTTTTTATTTATTTTTTTATTAAACAGTGATTTACTGAAAAAATTTTGTCTGACCTTAAATTAATTAAAATATAACTAAAAGTTTCTTAAGTATAATGCTGTAAACTATATAGGTAGCCCTTACTTGCACATTATAATATTAAAGGTTAACAACAGAGCCCAAACTATGAGCCTAGATTTTCATGTTTAGATAATATTATATAATAATCAACACTCAAATAACACATTGTGTGCAAACATGTAAACTTCACATAAGGCAGTTTTTGCATTAACTCCTAAATCTAATTATAAAATTAGGTTTTTTCTCCAATTCGTTGATGAAATTTAATCATTTATAGGCTACATGACAGATTTATCTAAACATACATTAAATAATCAAGACATCACTAAGAGGTTAAGTAGAATATATATATATATAGGCTAATATTGTGCATATATTTAGTGAAAGAGTTGATTTCTCTAGTGAATTAACAGCTGAACACTGAACACTGAACGCGGCCGCTTGAATTGATGTGCCTATGCTACAGTGATCAGCCGTCACATTAAAGAGCATCAAAACGTCATTTATCATTTGAATTACGTGATAAAATGTACTCAATACTTAATATGCCCGTTTGGGAACCCGGATTAAAGTGTGTTCCGCGCTTAAAATAAGCAGACTGTTAACTGTTAAAGACTGCATTCGGAACCATTCGGTACACACGCGGTACACACGCGTACCGAACCGAAAGCCCTGTACTGAAACGGTTCGGTACGAATACGTGTACCGTTACACCTCTAGTAATCGGCGATTAAGTGTCTGATTTCGCCTCAGTTGCTACATACACACACACACATGCACACACACGCACACACGCACACAGATCAAAGATATCAATATTTCAAAGAAATCAATATAAAACAGAAACAGTTTTAAACCCACACTCAGAGTGATATAGATCAGTGGTTTGAGGTTTAGCAGAGAGTAATGTGTACAGATATAGTTTATGGAGTTCCTATAAAGTTTGAGTCTTTGAGCTTCACATTAAAAGTCAAACAAAACTCAATGTTTTCTTCCTGTTGAGTCAGTGATATTAGATCACAGATTCTGGACAGTTGCTGTTGTCCTCGTCATGTCTGCGGCCCAGACTCACTGGAATCCACTTGGGTTGGTAGTGTGATTCCCTTTTGCAAATGATTGTCATTGTGATGATGATGATGAGGATGATGATGAAACCGCCCGCAACTAACCCAAACACAGTATTAAATTCTCCTGTTGTTGATCCAGTATCATTTCCTTTTATTAATCTAGTCTCCTCTCCTGTTGTTGATGGTGTCTCTGGAAAAGAGCATTTACACTGTTAAAATTAAATCAGACAGACGATTCTCTACACAAACTTCATAAAACACTTCTGATGTTGAGAATCTGATCAAACTTTTAACACACCAAATCTAAAGCATCTCACTCTGATTGAAAAACTTTAAATAGTTTATTCACAGATTATTATTAAGACTTTAAGTAAAGTTAACTAAAGAGAGTTAGTTAGAATCACTGTTGGATTTTACAGGGCTGTAAACATTTTGCTCTCGCCTTCCCCTCTGTCCATGTCCTCTTATATTTTCTTCTCTTACTCTTTCCACTAATACCATTGCCTTCCAATCTCCCATCTCTTCTCCCTCTACTCCTCTTTCTACATCCTCAGCTCTTCTTGCTCCATCTCCTCTTTCTATTTCCCTCATCTCTTTCTATCTCTTCCACTGTTCCTCTCCCTCTCAATGTTACCCTTCCCTTATCCTTTCCAAAACCTCTCACTGTTTCACCTCTTCCTTTTTCCATTCTTGTTTTTTTCTCTCTCTCTCTTTTATCGTTTTTGTAATTGAGATAGCTGTGTTAGCACTTAGGAAATATGCATTTCCTGTGTGGTGTGTATTACTAACTCAGGGGCTAATTGAGAACATTGTGCAACTGAGAATTTAACAAATAACAGAGTTTTGTTTGTTGTGTTAGGAAAATTTTGATCAGAAATGATTGTAAAACCCAAAAAAATAGCTTTTTTTCCTGATACATTAGAATTTTGGTTGGCAGTGTAAACTGATCCGAACACTTTTGAGAATTTTGTACACAAAGTTTTGAGAACATTATGCATATTTGTATGAAATGAATGTAAACTTGCAATCTGTTTAGGACAATTACGAAGATGTGTTAATTGTTTTGAGTGTGTCAAATCGACTGAGAAAAACTGTAAGCACACAAAAAGTGGATACAGGCAATTACTCTGAGAACTATTATTACTCTGAGAAAATATTATTTTAAACCATGTCAAAGGACTATTTCACCACCCTATATGAACCTGAGAGGCACACATGAGTGATCCCACCATCTACCCATTCTTCCTGCTGATGCTTCACGTCTTATCACCACTTTTGTTTCCTTAGGCTGGCTTTTACGGTTCGGTAGCTTATACAAATGTACTTCTGGGGTTCATCGCCTGTTTGCTGCACACTCTGTCACACAGTGGTTTTTAGACATGTTCTTTCTTTTGTTAAAAGCTGGAAATGACAAAGAGGCAGATTCATGCAATGGAAAAGGAATTGAATGTGGGAGTGTATGATGGGAGGGATGACATTTGCAAGTTAGGGATAGCACCAACTGCTGGCCAAAATATCACAGCGAAATGAACAGCTGTGTCCTGATCCTGCGTCATTTTCAAAGAGAAAGTTAGCTCAGCCTGTATTTAAAGCTCGCGTGAGCTGTAGAGAGTCAGAGTGGAATGAACTCTGAAGACACACAGACCTGAGGTGAGCAATAACTCTCTCTCAACAGGAAAATAATCTCCTTTATATTTACTAATCCATAACCAGACACAGGAAAATCTCCAATACATGCATGCTGTTCTTGTGTGATTTACACATGTCTATGAATAGGCTAGAAAACTGTTTCTGTGTGCGTTTGTGATATTTTGTCTGATTAATGTGTTGATTTGTTTTTGCGTTCAGCCAGTGCAAGACAATGTAATATAAATAATTTCATATCATCGCGTTTAGATTCTGTCTCGGCTCAGCAGCAATATTATCATGTGTTTCATTGTGTTCTCTCTGTGTAATAAATCTTGTGGTTTTGCGGTTGCGGTTCGCGAGTCACTTCAACGCCTCCACAATAATGCATGATTCTCGCAAAATTATTGAAGAACTTATGACATTTCTTCTGAGCTTTCAATAAATCGTCTCTATCTTCTATTCTATCTGTAGCGCTTCCTAGCAAACGTTTGGACCGTTTTTGGATTTGGACGGATTGAAATAGTTCCAGACTGGAAGTTGAACGAATGCATTTTTAGGAAATGTTCTGTGATACATTGCATATTTTTACCAATTTATGCCGACTATTTTTGGCCAGGGACACGCGTTGCCGTCGGACCAATGTTTGCTGGGTTAGTCCTATAGTTTAAGTTTCACTTCTGACGCACATTTTTTCTATTGCAGAATCAGAACCATGAATGCTGTAAATGCAGTGCCGCTGTTGATTCTGGTTTGGACTTTTACTGCTGTCTGTCAAACTGATGATGGTAAGAGAATAACTTTCCCCTAGAAAGAGTGTGTGAGTGTTGAGGAGGGACTAAATATAAGGTCAAATCTTGGCTACAACACAAGTGGCTCTTTAAAACATTTTGCAAGTGTGTATCCAGTTCAGTCCAAGTGTTTAAGGCTCTGAGTATTTCATCCTTCCAATGATTCAAAAGTAGATTTACTATTACGATTACTGTATGAACAAGAGAAATCCATTACACTCAAAAAATGTATATATTTTTTCTTGTTCAGTTTAATTCATTAAGATGAGCTAAAGAAATAAAATGTTTTTACATTTTTAATTTAACATTTAATTTAAAGCTGCAGTCCGTAACTTTTTTTGGTTAAAAATGATCCAACATCAAATTTTGAGAAACATTACCAGCCAGTGTTCAAAATGATCTCCTTACCTTATCCAGATTCACAACGGTAAACTTGTAATAATGTGTTATAGTTTGAGTGGTACTGGTGGATTTCTGTGGGAAATTCGAGCATCTTTGTGTCATTACGTCACGTCTGTATACATGAAGGAGTCTGGCTCGAATTTGAGGAAGCTGCGGGTGGAGGATCAGTGATTGCCTTTTCTCACAGCAGCTGGAATTATTAAACTTATCATTTGATGGTGGATTGTAATCCAGAAAGATCCAAAACACAATCATCAGTGACAACTGGAGATTCACCCGTAGTCAAAAGCAAAAGATTAGACTGTAGGGAAATGTAAATCTACAGGTAACGCTAATACACACTAAATACACACAGTCACGCAATGCTAATGTTAACATTAACAACTTGAGAACAAAGTATAACAATAATAATAATTTGCACGATTTGATGTGATGTGAGCTAAATGATCGTTAGATTTAATCACCGTTGGTAGCGTGATTTATTGTAATGCTTTTTTTCTCAGTTGGTCAAAACAAAAGTGGCAGACGTGTTACTTAGATTACATTTTCCGGTAAAACCTAAAAAAAAATTATTATATGTATATATATATCTTGGTCATACTTCCAAGACGTAGTATCTGTGATTCTGAAGTACAGTATCCACACCCGTGTGGTGAATGAATGACAAACTCCTCAAAACATCAGATTTATCTGCGCTGAGGAGCCGTGTCGATGCACAATATTTCCACAAATAACTGCAATTGCAGGTTTCAAACAGAGATGGCGACAAAGAAGCAAAACTTACAGACTGCATTGCTCAACTGTGTTCTATCCATCTAATATATTTAAAACTGAAGTTTATTTAAGTAATTTGTGTTAAAACTACATTAATCATTTTCACTGGGTAGCATGCTTTACAAGGGACTGCATTAGGAGTGTAAATCGAGGATTAAGTGTTATTTTATGAGTTTTTCACTGAAGGGAAAGATGTGTTTTGTGTTATGTTGGACATTTAGAGGAGTTTCTGTAATGTTTTTGCATTTTATGGTTATCATTATGCAGAAGAGGCTTTGGGACCTCGATGATCAATGCTCGTGTTAGTACTGACACCAGTCTTTCCTTAAATGATTATTAGATTATTACATAAACTATATTGTGCATATTGATGAACAAAACTGCTTGTTTGAACGTAAGAATACATCTTAGTTAAAGTTAAGTCAAACATACTAGTGTAAATTAATTTGACCTAAGCCAACTAAACTGAATGATTTTGAATTAACTAAATCACTTTTTGACTGCAGTCAGGGAGCAGTGTGTTTTTTTTTCTGCTAATTTATGTGTTTATACACTCTCACTCTTTTATGTTAAATAATGTGTTCATACAGATAAACACAAAATCATATTTTCAGTCCAGACTACAGGATCTTGTGTTTCTCTGCACATGATTAAAGAAACAGTCAGGATGTTGCATGCAGAGACTGTGTGTGTTTATTACTATTGATAATAAATAATAAAATATGTGACCCTCTCATACCAGAGATGAAATCTTATTCAAAGCATAATGTACAATGTTATTTATGAATAGAGAGAAACATCCACAGTATGTTATATGACTGATATGGACACAGACACAAGTCTGATATGTTAAAAGTTTAATGAGATGTAAATATATATATATATTATTGTTCAGTTGCTGTATTATATGATCTACATGTTATTTTTCAGATGAAATCAATGTAATCTGTGAGGATGTGACTGGAACTGCGGGAGAAGTAGTAACTCTCACCTGCAGCATCTCTCAGAGTCTGAAGTGCACTGAAAGATGCATTACACTGTATAAGTTTCAATACCCTGAAAACTATAAAGACTCAGAAATCTGTAAAGAAGTGTTTCCTGAGGGCTCCTGTGAACAGAGAAACAGCTTCACATGCAGATTCACTCCAACTATGACAGGACAATTTAGATTATTTGTGCAAACACAGTGTGGAAAAAAAAAAAAAAAATTCACTGTGAACATAACAGGTACTGTATATAATACTACTGATTATGATTCAATACATGTTTGGAAATGTACATTTATTTTCAATCTATTAACAGTGATTTAAAATCTGTTTACAGAGCCCAGTACACCTGAAACTGTCACTAAACCTCAATGTAAGAAAGTAACACAGAAAACTGCTCTTTTGTCTCCTGTCAGCATATTTATGATTTTTAAATTATTTTAGAGTTTAAGGTCTAAGAAACTGATGCATCTCTCATCTCCCCCTGAATGATTTAAAATCAGAGTGATTTTAGAGATGATTAGATCAGTTTGATCAGACTCTCAGCATCAGAAGTGTTTTATGAAGTTTGTGTGGAGAATCTGACTGATAGGCTGAAGATGAGTTTATGAGTTAAACAATTCTGTTAATTCCACCTTTTCTGACCCAAAAACAGCACATGAAGGTGAATCAGAAACAGTAGCGGTCATCCCTGCAGTTGTGGGCTTTTTCTTCATCATCATCCTCATCATCACACTGACAATCCTTTACATAACTAAACTAAACTACAGCAAACTTTGTGGATTCCAGATGAGGATGTGTCTGGGCCGCAGACATGATGAGGACAACAGCAACTGTCCAGAATCTGTGATCTAATATCACTGACTCAACAGGACGAAAACATGGAGTTTTGTTTGACTTTTAATGTGAAGCTCAAAGACTCAAACTTTATAGTAACTCCATAAACTATATCTGTACACACATTACTCTCTGCTAAACCTCAAACCACTGATCTATATCACTCTGAGTCTGGGTTTAAAACTCTGTTTCTGTTTTATATTGATTTCTGTGAAATAATGGTACATTATTGATCTCTTTGATCAGTGTGTGTGTGTGTATTTGACCTGTAAATACAGGTCATTGAAATTGTATATTTAATTTAATATTTTGTACCTGCAATTTTGTAACGCTGCGAACAGTGGGGCTTTGTAATGTTCTTTTATATTATTAAAAAAAAGAGCAATTAAATAAATAAACTCATGTGATGCTCTCTAAAAATGAATATCTGGAAACTTTTTCTAAGTTAAAAACTAGTAAAGTGGGTGAAGGGCAGCCGCTCAGATGTTATCTGAATTTATGCCTTATTTAAGTTACATGAACTTATTGTGCAGTTAAACTTTAGATATTTGTATTTTTTTCCGGGGAAAAAGAAATTTGCAGGTAGAATAATTTTTATTAAGCCTATGGATTTAGTATAAGTTTAGATCAATTTGAGAGTAAGATTAGGTTTATGCATTGGGCAGATGTTTTTATCCAAAGCGCTTTACATTTCATTCAAGTTTTACATTTGATCAGTTCATGCATTAATCAAACCCATGACCTTGTTTAACCTTTACAGTCATATACTCTTCTGTTTGAATGACATTACTGTTCTGATAAAGAAAACTAAATACTGATAAAAGCAAACAAGCATCGAGCATTCTGTCACGGTATAGAAGGCTGTATATAAAGCACACAATGAGATACTCAGAATATCTTTCAATCTGATAATAAACTGGAGAAACACAACCACACACACACACTGCCATTAAACATGGGAGACTAAACAATCCAGGGCAAGGAACAAACTGAAACTGAGAGCTAAACTACACAGGCCAACAAAGGAGCTGACAATAATTAACACAAAATCAAGTACAATCACATTATGATTTATGTAGTTTAAAATGCATTATAGTGACCATTAATGTGTTTTAAAGGGATAGTTCACTCAAAAATCCAGCATATAGCGTTAGTTCTGGCAGGTCATGTTAGTCGAGCTCGCATCGGCTGACTGTCAGCTGATCACGTCTACCTATAGGAAAACGACGTCTATCACAGCATGCATATATCAGCTCCTTCAGTATTATCAGCTGCTATTGTGTTCTCCAGAGCTAATAACCCTCCTCCATCCCTCCTCCACTCGTCAGTCAGGATTTGGCATCTGATGGCATCTGAATCAGACTAAATCCCCGAAATTAAGTTGTACATTTAAATATAGATATCTTGCTTCCGGCGGTCCGCCTTCTGTATTCAACTTCCGAAGAAGATGTAACTGCCGCGACGATGACGTCGGACGTAGTATACGCGCTTGGAGCGTTTTCGCGAGGCATTAAAATATCTGCATAAGTTGAATATGGAAGACGGTCCGCCGGAAGCAAGATATTTTACTTTATAACATTTTAACTATGGATATTTTTCTAACACAAACCCATCGATTCGCTTCAGAAAGCCTTTATTAACCCCCAGAGCCGTGTGGAGTACTTTTATAATGGATGGATGCACTTTTTTGAGCTTGTGTGTGTGTGTGCGTGTGTGTGTGTGTGCGTGTGTGTGTGTGTGTGTGTGTGTGTGTGTGTGTGTGTGTGCTCGAGATTCTTTTGCTCCGCCCACTGCACTCCTCCACGAGTTTAGCTGTTTTTGGAAAGAATCTGTACAGTGTATCTGTCTTTTATAAATATGATAAAACTAAAGACTCTTCAGAGATATGAATGATCAACACTACTCTATAGGTACTCAAGATTATCATGAGAATGGCAGAAACTGTGTTTGTTATGCCCCCTTTAAAGAATGCCACACACACACACATCTCCCGGGCATCCTGCGGAATTCAAACAACCAGATGATGACTTAAAAAATCCTGAAGTGTTTCCAGCTAAGTGTGCCATATGCATTAGCCGTTTAGCCAACGGTCCATGTGTGTGAGCCGCATGACATCTGAGGCCGAGACTACACCTACCCAACCCTACACCTACCCCAACCCTACACCTACCCAACCCTACACCTATCCAACCCTACACCTACCCAACCCTACACCTACCCCAACCCTACACCTACCCCAACCCTACACCTACCCAACCCTACACCTACCCCAACCCTACACCTACCCAACCCTACACCTACCCAACCCTACACCTACCCCAACCCTACCCCTACCCCAACCCTACCCCAACCCTACACCTACCCAACCCTACACCTACCCAACCCTACACCTACCCCAACCCTACACCTACCCAACCCTACACCTACCCCAACCCTACACCTACCCAACCCTACACCTACCCAACCCTACACCTACCCCAACCCTACACCTACCCAACCCTACACTTACCCCAACCCTACACCTACCCAACCCTACACCTACCCAACCCTACACCTACCCAACCCTACACCTACCCCAACCCTACACCTACCCAACCCTACACCTACCCAACCCTACACCTACCCCAACCCTACACCTACCCCAACCCTACACCTACCCAACCCAACCCTACACCTACCCAACCCTACACCTACCCAACCCTACACCTACCCCAACCCTACACCTACCCCAACCCTACACCTACCCAACCCAACCCTACACCTACCCAACCCTACACCTATCCAACCCTACACCTACCCAACCCTACACCTACCCAACCCAACCCTACACCTACCCAACCCTACACCTATCCAACCCTACACCTACCCAACCCTACACCTACCCAACCCTACACCTACCCAACCCTACACCTACCCCAACCCTACACCTACCCCAACCCTACACCTACCCCAACCCTACACCTACCCAACCCTACACCTATCCAACCCTACACCTACCCAACCCTACACCTACCCAACCCTACACCTATCCAACCCTACACCTACCCCAACCCTACACCTACCCAACCCCGCCCCCTGGATCTCGTGTTCTGCATGAGGAGCTACTGTTATTGGCCGGCTCCTGCATCAGCACCACATGCATGCGTCGTTGTCCTCATGTGAACAGTGTTGGAGAATGACACGGAAGAGAAGAAATTGAATGAAGTCGGTTTTTTGTTGTTGTTTTTTCATTGTGTGGGTATGTGATCACTCATCGTGAAAAACTGCTTTAACGATAAATTGAGTCCCGTGACAAGTATGACTTTATTGGCGTCTTGTTCAACAAACTTTTACCATTGCAATTAATGAAATCTCTTTTTTTTATCTTTAGAATAATACCAGCATCATGTAGTTCAAATGTTTCACTGTAATGGACGTATTGCACAGGCTTTCGGAATGGCTCCGTCTGTTTATCCGGCAGTATAAAACTTAAAACAGATCAGGGTTTTTTAACTTACTAGAGGTGCAGAACGTCACATGGCAACTTTTCGGGACTGCACCAAGCAAAATTAAATCGTAATCATTACAAAGAATAAAGATAAAGCATCTGACAAGGTCTACGTGCATTCATTCTAATGGCTTGTTTTCCCCCATGGCATATGGCGGATATGACGTCTTTTGGGCGTTCCCAGTAATGCCGACCAAGTCTATGCCGTAAGATCTCTGGTCAAACAAATGATTGGCTGAAACTGGTGTCAAATAAATATCTGATATATCATTGGTTAAAAATGTAAACAAGCCTCCACGATGTGCTGCTACGTCATATCATAACGTTAACATGCCAAACGTCAGACCTCATTAATCTGGAATGGAAAAAAGAGCAGGAATTTATATCAAAAAGCAGTAGAGACCCTTTTCATGGATTTTGGTATTCCAGAAAGCAGGTTATGTGACATACCTGGGTATTTATTTTATTTTTATTTTTATTATATTCCAGGGTTAGTTTGCTTAAGAGGTATTCAGATGTGTTTTATATAATTAATATAGTTATTAACATAACCAAATTATGTTTGAGTTATATAATATACAACAGTATATTAATTCTAAAGAATTAGAATAAAAAAATAATTAAAAATAAGTTTAAATGTTAATTCAATTAAAATATATTTATTATTTATTTTATTGTCATCTCACACATGGATCTGCATTCAATTAATTAGCATCAAACAAACAATATATTTTTTTAACATTACTTATTAAACAAAAAGATGATTGCACAACCACCAAATTGGTGGCGATGTGTACTAAGTAGGTTATGTAAATCGCCATTAAACAAAAGAAGAAGAGGAAGTAGAATGCCGCGCTTTTCCTTAGCGTCTGTTTCCCAGGTGAATCATCGATTCGTTGAGAATGTCTTGTGTGTTCACGGTTAACATACTCTGAGTTGGCTGAACTTACTCCAGGACTCGTTTTTGGAACCAGCATACCTTGAGAAAGCAAGGTTTGGGTTAATCAAGAGTTCAAGATATGTGACGGTTAGTTAACCTTGCTCTCTGGAATACCCCCCAGAAGTCCAGAAATGTTATGTTTTCAGGCACTCAGACCACAAGAGGCTGCATCGCTTCTTTATCTGTCATTGTGTTAAACCCACCAATAGCGCAGCAGTTGGATAAGCCGATTTGTGATTGGTCCTCGCAAATTTGTAACAGGACAAAATAGCACTCAAACCAATCAATTGATCTTAACTTGGGTTTTCTGAGTAAACAAGGAATAGTATGTGAATAGTACAGATTACTAGATTTTTACAATTAAGTTAAGACATTAAGTAAAGTTAACTAAAGAGAGTTAGTTAGAATCACTGTTGGATTTTACAGGGCTGTAAACATTTTTTCTCTCGCCTTCCCTTCTGTCCATGTCCTCTTATATTTTCTTCTCTTGCTCTTTCCACTAATGCCATTGCCTTCCAATCTCCCATCTCTTCTCCCTCTACTCCTCTTTCTACATCCTCAGCTCTTCTTGCTCCATCTCCTCTTTCTATTTCCCTCATCTCTTTCTATCTCTTCCACTGTTCCTCTCCCTCTCAATGTTACCCTTCCCTTATCCTTTCCAAAACCTCTCACTGTTTCACCTCTTCCTTTTTCCATTCTTGTTTTTTTTTCTCTCTCTCTTTTATCGTTGTTGTAATTGAGATAGCTGTGTTAGCACTTAGGAAATATGCATTTCCTGTGTTGTGTGTATTACTAACTCATGGGCTAATTGAGAACATTGTGCAACTGAGAATTTAACAAATAACAGAGTTTTGTTTGTTGTGTTAGGAAAATTTTGATCACAAATGATTGTAAAACCCAAAAAAATTGCTTTTTTTTCCTGATACATTAGAATTTTGGTTGGCAGTGTAAACTGATCCGAACACTTTTGAGAATTTTGTACACAAAGTTTTGAGAACATTATGCATATGATTTGTATGAAATGAATGTAAACTTACAATCTGTTTAGGACAATTACGAAGATGTGTTAATTGTTTTGAGTGTGTCAAATCGACTGAGAAAAACTGTAAGCACACAAAAAGTGGATACAGGCAATTACTCTGAGAAAATATTATTTTAAACCATGTCAAAGGACTATTTCACCACCCTATATGAACCTGAGAGGCACACATGAGTGATCCCACCATCTACCCATTCTTCCTGCTGATGCTTCACGTCTTATCACCACTTTTGTTTCCTTAAAGGCTGGCTTTTACGGTTCGGTAGCTTATACAAATGTACTTCTGGGGTTCATCGCCTGTTTGCTGCACACTCTGTCACACAGTGTTTTTTAGGCAATTGTTCTGTCTTTTATTAAAAGCAGGAAATGACAAAGAGGCAGATTCATGCAATGGAAAAGGAATTGAATGTGGGAGTGTATGGTGCCTGGGGATGGGGTTTGCCCTGTAAGAAATCCAACATATGTTTTGTATGACAAATTCAGCTTTTAAAGTTTATTCAACTATTTAACATGAAAAAATTTTGTACAACTAATTGACCCTAAGTTGAGAAAACTCAATAATGTTCTGCAGCTGGTTGCCTTCAACTTTTAAGTTTTCTCAACTTTTTTTTTTTTTTTTTTACAGTGTGCTATTGAACAGCATTATGATGACATGAAGGGGAAATTTGCAGGTAAGTGACAGCACCAACTTCTGGCTAAAAATATCAGCGAAATGAACGGTGAAAGTGAAAGTTAGTTCAGCCTGCAGTATATGCCCTCGCGTGAGCTGTAGAGAGTCAAGAGTGGAATCTCAGACGCTGAAGACACACAGACCTGAGGTGAGCAATAACTCTCTCTCAAAAGGAAAATAATCTCCTTTATATGCCTGTTCTTGTGTTATGTGATTTACACATGTCTATGAATATAGAAAACACTTGGGGTTACTTGACTGTAACCCTGTTCCCTGATAAAGCGGAACGAGATGCTGCATAAGCTTATGCAAATGGGGATGTCTTTGACATAACCAGCTGTGAAAATAGTGTGAAAACACGTCAATGAAATTGACCCGGGAGGTATTTATAGCCTCGGCTGGTGACGTCATAGGCGCACCTGCTGCACGAGGCTATAAATAGATGAGCTTCAGCTGGAGCAAACCAGATCTTCTTTGTTTGAAGACCAGTCCTGAAGCATCATCAGCACAGCCTAGCAATGCAGCATCTCGTTCCGCTTTATCAGGGAACAGGGTTACAGTCAAGTAACCCCAAGTGTTCCCTTTCAAAAGCTACACTCAATGCTGCATAAGCTTATGCAAATGGGAACGAGAATACCCACGCCGCCGTGCTTGATGGTGCCTGGACCCCTTACGGTTGTGTAGGTGTGCACAAGAACGCAAGAAGCCTCGGCATTAGCCTGTGATATCGACTCAAGGACATGAGAGCCCGGAGTGGCATGAGCATCCAAGCTATAAAGTCTTATGAATGTGTGCGGAGAGGACCAACCTGCCGCATCACAAACACTTTGTAAGGGAGCACCCCTTGCTAACACAGTAGAAGAGGCGACTCCCCTGGTGGAGTGAGCCCTTAATCCTATAGGCGAAGCTTGACCGCGCGCCTCATAGGCAAGAGCAGTAGCATCCCTGACCCAATGTGACATTGTTTGATGGTGGCAGAACCTCTGTTACGGCCCCCATGGCAAACAAACAGTTGCTCTGACTTACGCCACTGGCTAGTGCGGTGGACGTAGGCCTGAAGAGCATGGACTGGACACAGTCTATGAAGTTTCTCCTGATCCGGCGTTGTGAACGGCAGAGGGCAGAAGGTTTCAAGAGTGACAGGATGTACAGTCGACAAAGGAACCTTAGGCAGGTAGTCAGGGAGGGGATGCAAAATCACTTTCACCAAACCTGGGGCAAAGTCTAAGCAGGATGGCGATATTGACAGAGCCTGCATGTCCCCAATTCTTTTCAGAGAAGTTATAGCCATAAGAAAAAACATCTTTAGAGTCAGAAGTTCGTCAGACGCTGATTCTAGAGGTTCAAAGGGGGTCTCAACCAGACCCTCGAGGGCTAAAACTAAGTCCCATGAAGGGATCTTGGCTCTTAATGGAGGCCACAACTGCCTGGCACAACAAAGTGAAAGGGCAGAAGATGCCTCCCAAGCGGCAACCCATCCACCACGGCATGGCAAGCCAAAAGAGCGGCCACATAAACCCTGAGAGTGGAGGGGCAAGCTAATGTTTCAAAGGGGGTCTCAACCAGACCCTCGAGGACTAAAGCTAAGTCCCATGAAGGGATCTTGGTTCTAACAGGTGGCCTCAACCGCCTACCCCACGAATGAAGCGAGCGAGTAGAGGATGTCTCCCGAGCGGCACCCCATCCACCAAGGCGTGGCAAGCCGAAAGAGCGGCCACATGAACCCTGAGAGTGGAGGGATAGGTGCCTGATGACAACTTTTCTTGCAGAAAATCCAGAACTGAAGTTACCTGGCAGTTGACTGAATCTACATTGTGTCGTACACCACCTTTCAAAGACACCCCATTTATTAGCATAAACTTTCCGAGTGGAGGAAGCTCTAGCACTTAGGATGGTCTCAATAACTGCAGGCGAAAGCCCCGTGTCCCTCAGTTGGTGCCCTTCAGGGGCCAAACATGAAGGTTCCACAGGTCGGGCCTGGAATGGAATATCGTGCCCTCTGCCTGAGACAGAAGGTCCCTCCTCGCCGGAATCGCCCAAGGCAAGCCGTTGAGGAGAGACACTATCTCCGAGAACCAAACCCTGTTTGACCAACGCAGCGCTATCGATAAGAAGCAAGACCCTTGGTGGCGAACCCCGGCTAGAACTCCCAGGAGCAGAGCGACTGGAAGGAGGGCATACAGACGCATTTTGGGCCATGTATGAACCATCACATCCAGACCCAGCGGGGCTGGGTGACAGAGAGAAGCAGGGACATTGCGCTGTCTGAGAAGAGGCGAAGAGGTCCACTCCCTGTGGTCAGCTCTGTAAAATCTGATCCAGATCTGCTTGACTACTTCTGGGTGGAGTTTCCACCCCCCCATCTGTAACTCTGTCTGGACAGTAAATCTGCTCCCACATTCAACCGCCCTTGAATGTACACTGCTCGAGTGACAGGAACTTGTTCTGAGCCCAGAGAAAAATCGGTCTTGCTATTCTGATAGCGTGAGCACAGACCCCCCTGGCGATTATATATGAGATATTTAGCTGTACTGTCCACCCGCACTAGGACATGACAGCCCCTCAATTGGGGGAGAAAGTATTTCAGGGCCAGAAATACAGCCGTCAACTCGAGGCAGTTGATGTGCCAACTGAGTTGATGACCCTCCCATTCCCGTTGGGCTGGACGACCACTTAAGGCCGCACCCCAGCCCGTCAGGGAAGCGTCCGTCGTTAGCAACTTGCGACGACAAGGTACGCCTAGAGTGGGACCCAAGGCAAAAACCGGGGTCTGAACCACATAGTTAGTGTACGAAGCCACATGGCGCGCCACTTTATTTGCCTGAGGATTGGCCCTAAGTCCTCTGGCTTTGAGCCACAACTGAAACGGTCTTATGTGCAACAACCCCAAAGGGAAACCCGTGGATGCTGATGCCATTAGACCTAACACTCTGGTGCTGATGATCAGTAAGATCTTGGTCTAGCCTGACTTTGCTCAGGGAATACTGAATGGTCTTGATTCAAGCGGGAAACCATTGTGCCCACCTTGTGACCAAAAACCGAACAAACCCTAGATAAGTCGTTCTCTGGGCAGGAGAAAGAACACTTTTCTTGGTGTTGAGTCTCAACCCTAGAGAAACTAGATGAGCCAACACATTGTGTTGAAGCACCATCTCATGTGATTGTGCTAATTTTAGCAATCGCCTCTGTAATTCAAAATTTGAATGCCCCGGAATCCCAATGGAGCCGGTAATACATCCATACATTTCGTATACGTGCGGTTACAAGGCTAGCCAAATGGAAGACCCGAAATTGGTAAGCTTTTGCCCCCAAGAGCGAAACTCAGGAACTTCCTGTGTTGTGGCAGTCTTTGCGAATACATGCGTCCTTCGGATCAATCGTGCCGAATCCAATCACAATGTTGAATATGCGACACGACCGCCTTCACTGTAACATCTTAACCTTGAGTACTTTAACTGCTTCACGGTTTAAGACTCGAAGATCTAAGATTGGACACCCCCCCCACCCTACTGGGGACCAGGAAGTAACTGCTGTCACTTGTGACAGTACGAATGCCAACTCCGCCTTCACGGAAGTGGAGACCACGCCGTTCAAACACGGAGGACGACAAATAAATTAGTTTACTAATTTTTACTGTGCTTAACACCCATGCAGAAACGCCTGGCAGAAGTTCACACGCTGCCTGAGACTCTGAGAGTGACAATTTTAACACTTCCTGTTGAGGGGATGTTAGACGTTCTATGTCCTGGATGATAGCAGGATTTAAACACTGAACGTCTAACATTTCACTGGAAACCACTGCCCCCCCGAATCACCAGAGGCGGCGGGGATGGAGTGGTTTTGAGGATAACGGGGTGGGGCAAGCAAATGTTTGACACGCCCTGTCCCGTGGGGGCAGACTGGGCACCAGACCACCGGACTTCTTATATTGATGACAGTCCCGAGGTCTGCCCTGAGAGGTTGTTGAGGATGACGAGCTGGTCCCCAGTCTTTACGAGGGAGAGCACGACTCGCCACACTCTGCTTATTACCCCCCTAAATCTTGAAGGACTGAAGAGAGGTTATGTGGCTGACAGCCCCTCCCCTTGAGTGTATTGAGGAAGAAACTGAGTGAACACTTCCTCATGTTTCTTCCACTCCTTTAAATCTGGCCACTACAGAGTTAACTGAGTCACCAAATGAACCACTCAAATCCTTCAGAAGGTCAGCCTGATTTGCCTGCAAGACAGCCATTGTGTGCAGCGCAGCACCAGCCTGTCCCCTTATATTTATAATTCTTATATAAATCATATACAATATATATTATATATATATATATATTCCATATAAAATAATATACAATATATAATTCATACATATATAAGCTTTGCCCAAGACAGCCGACGTTTATTTTCTACATGGCTTCGTGGGGAGGTATGTCTCTTTAATGAAAATGCAGACCCAGGCGAGAGATAGCTCGTGAGCGTCTCCCACCTGGGGTATTCTCACATATCAACGCGATTTCGCACCCATGATAGTCGAAAATGTCGACGTCAAGGGTACAAAAACACGTGAAGTAAATGTTTTTTTGTTTTTTTTTCCTAGACAGAAACCTCAAGCTCACTGCGTTCGGGGATCTCTCATTCACGGTACCAGACAAACTGCCCTGGCCACCGCGCGAACAACCACCTCGATAAATTCCTCGTATGGATTCACCATCATGTGAGGAACGATCGCAGGCGGCTGCTCGAGGTCCGCGGACCCAGAGATTCATCATCATCCCCCGCGCGAGCCGAAGAAACGCTGGAGCGTGCTTCGGGATCACGCGGGGAAACATGCATTTGTTGAGCGAGCAAGCGAAAGGGACGGACCCGTCTCTTGCTCGTCAACAAACCCATTCGAGAGCTCCGAAAACTGGTGCGGACTGAAAGTAGCCCAGACGAGCATAAAGCATTCTAACTGTAAAGGCTTGCAATGCCCGCACTCGTCTGACTCAATACAGCGACCGCATGCTCTTCCCCAAACACACACAGCAATAAACGTGTGCATCCAGTTCTTTTATTTGAAAGAGAACATGGATATACAGCGTTTTACTCTGCTGACTCGTTTCCAACTGATCAGATTTAACTTGAACTCTTTCTACTAATGTTTCTTTGTAACAGAGATGAGAAAGAGAGAGAAATCTGCACACTGCCATGTTGAAAACTAACTCCTAACAAAGATCTCGAGTTGAGTCTTGAAAGAGAGAGAGAGAATTTTTTTCAGAGACTTTGTAACACACCATGACACAGAGTTGGTCTGAAAACAAAAAGACCTGGTTTGCTCCAGCTGAAGCTCATCTATTTATAGCCTCGTGCAGCAGGTGCGCCTATGACGTCACCAGCCGAGGCTATAAATACCTCCCGGGTCAATTTCATTGACGTGTTTTCACACTATTTTCACAGCTGGTTATGTCAAAGACATCCCCATTTGCATAAGCTTATGCAGCATTGAGTGTAGCTTTTGAAAGGGAACTGTTTCTGTGTGTGTTTGTGATATTTTTTATAATGTTGCGGTGTTGATTTGTTTTTTGCGTTCAGCCAGTGAAGCAGAGCCGGCTCTCCCTATAAGCGAACTAAGCGGCTGCTTAGGGCCCCGCCGCCACTAGGGGGCCCCCTAACTACAGATTGCACTCGCCAGCGTCGCCGCACTTTATCACGCAAGACGCTCAATTCGCGTCATTCGCACCGCGCGAAAAGCGCCTTCCGCGCCGCGGGACCTCTAGACGCGCGTCAACGCGCCTTTCCATTGACTTTACATTGAAATCAAATCACTCGCGCCAGACACTCTATTTGCGTTTGGTGTGAACGCAGCATAACGTTAGCTGTCCGTCGATTATGCTGAATCAACATTGCTTGCGCTATGGTCCAGCCGTCGGCCCCAGCTCTGGGCTACAGAACGCGTAGAGACAGACCCACCTCCTATGAATGTATTTTCTTTTTAACAGTTAACGTTACATGACCTACACTAGTTCTGGGAAAGAAAAAAACAAAAAATCTTTGTCTCAATAGACGCTTATTACAATAAAAAAATAGTTTAAGAACATTCGAGAGAAAGAAAGTAATAGGAAGAGAAAGAGCAATCATTTGACAGTCAAAATCAAAATGAAGTTTAAAATAAAGCGGTTAAATACAAGCTTTTTCTTATGGTCTTAATTGAATAGGCAATTAAAGATTATTAATAAATATTAATTTGAAATATTTTATATATTGTTAAGCTAAATCGCCCAGACCATTTAAACCTAAAGAAAACACAGTGTCCTCTCTGAAACATTTTTGAATGATGATCGATACAAGACACCTAAAAGCAAAATGGATTTGTGGTAAATTTTAGTAAAGAAAACTGTAAAAAAAATCAGGTCCCCAATTGAAAATTTTCTAGTGAGCGATCACATCTAAATTTTTCAGTTGGCCAAATTGAATTAATGTGAATTGATGCATTTTAATTCAATTAAAATTCAAGAAATTAAATTTGGCCAACTGAAAATTTTAGATGTGATCGCTCACTAGAAAATTTTCAATTGGGCACCTGATTTTTTTTTACAGTGAATGTATTACTGTATGTAATCATAAAAGGTAAAAAATATCTCACTCCATGCTGTGAAGGTTTAAAATATGAACAGTATGTAAGAGTTAATCAACCAATAATTAAATAATATAATTTAACATTGGATTTCTTTTAATTTACCCTTAACATAATTGTAAAAAAACTAAATGTCACTTTCTCAGGAGGAGCCATTCTTAAATATTTTGGTGGTCGTGGAGAAACATTTCAGGAGGCCGACACCAGAGATGACACAAGTAAATATTTCCCACTGCCTTTCTTTTGAATAGTTTTGTGCGCAACTTCAACATAGCTGATTTTCCTCTTGCCAATAAAAAATTTAGTTTTATAATCATAATTCACTATGTTGTCTAATTGTACTTTAATATTAATTTAAAATGAATGTGTTTTATCTTCTCTGCATACTGTATTTATTATTAATTATATTGTAATCTCAACAGCTGGAGGAGGTGACTCTACTGCTTCAGTAGAGCATTGCGAGCCGCATACCACTATGGCTAATGTTGTAAGTTAGCTTTATATTGTTAATGCTAAATTATTAATATTTATTTGTTTACAACAAATTGACCTTAAATTTGCAAATCTATAATCTTTACTTTTACTGTTTCAGTGAGTGTACTTTAATAAGCAGTAAAATAATTGTAGGCAATCATGTTAAAAGATATACAGATGAAATGTGTAAGTGTTAGATTGTATACAGATGCTGGTTTGCAGTGCAATACTCCATTATTCACTGCAAGGCAGGGCCCCAACATTATCCTGCTTAGGGCCCCCAGATTTACAGAGCCGGCCCTGCAGTGAAGACAATGCAATAGAAATAATTTTATATCATCGCGTTTAGATTCTGTTTCGGCTCAGTAGCAATATTATCATGAGTGTGTGTTTCATTGTGTTCTCTCTGTGCTCTAGTAATAAATCTTGTGGTTTTGCGGTTGCAGTCGAGTCACTTCAACGCCTCCACATTAATGCATGATTCTTGTGTGAAACCTCGCAAAATTATTAAATAACGTATGACATTTCTACTGAGCTTTCAGTAAATCGTCTCTATCTTCTATTTTATCTGTAGGGCTTCCTAGCAAACGTTTTGGACTGTTTTTTTTATTTGGACGGGACGTCCCTCCTACATGTCCCGTTATGGTTGTTATTATATTAATATTGTTATATATATTCCAGACTGGAATTTGAACGAATGTATTTTTTACGAAATGTTATTCCTACATATTTTTGGCAAGTGACACAACGTTGCCATCGGACCAATGTTTGCTGGGTTAGTCCAGTTTAAGTTTCACTTCGCACATTTTTTCTATTGCAGAATCAGAACTATGAATGCTGTAAATGCAGTGCCGCTGTTGATTCTGGTTTGGACTTTTACTGCTGTCTGTCAAGCTGATGATGGTAAGAGAATAACTTTCCCCTAGAAAGAGTGTGTGAGAGTGTTGAGGAGGGACTAAATATAAGGTCAAATCTTGGCTATAACACAAGTGGCTCTTTAAAACATTTTGCAAGTGTGTATCCAGTTCAGTCCAAGTGTTTAAAGCTCTGAGTATTTCATCCTTCCAATGATTCAAAAGTAGATTTACTATTACGATTACTGTATGTAACAAGAGAAATCCATTACACTCAAAAAATATATATTTTTTGGCCTCTTGTTCAGTTTAATTCATTAAGATGAGCTAAAGAAATAAAATGTTTTTACATTTTTAATTTAACATTTAATTTAAAGCTGCAGTCTGTAACCTTTTTGGTTAAAAATTATCCAACATCAAATTTTGAGAAACATTACCAGCCAGTGTTCAAAATGATCTCCTTACCTTATCCAGATTCACAACGGTAAACTTGTAATAATGTGTTATAGTTTGAGTGGTACTGGTGGATTTCTGTGGGAAATTCGAGCATGTCTTTGTGTCATTACGTCACGTCTGTATACATGAAGGAGTCCGGCTCGAATGTGAGAAAGCTGCAGGTGGAGGATCATTTATAGCCTTTTCTCACAGCAGCTGGAATTTTTAAATTTATCATTTGATGGCGGATTGTAATCCAGAAAGATCCAAACGACAATCATCAGTGACAACTGGAGATTCACCCGTAGTCAAAAGCAAAAGATTAGACTGTAGGGAAATGTAAATCTACAGGTAACGCTAATACACACTAAATACACACAGTCACGCAATGCTAATGTTAACATTAACAACTTGAGAACAAAGTATAACAATAATAATAATTTGTTTGATGTGATATGTGCTGTGATATGAGCTAAGCGATCATTAGATTTAATCACCGTTGGTAGCGTGATTTATTGTAATGCTTTATTTCTCAGTGGTCAAAACAAAAGTGGCAGACATGTTACTTACGTGGATGACATTTTCCGTTAAAAAGTACAAAAAAAAATATTTTGGTCGTACTTCCAAGACGTAGTATCTGTTATTCCGAAGTACAGTATCCACACCGGTGCGGTGAATGAATGACAAACTACTCAAAACATTAGATTAATCCACAATATTTCCATAAATAACTGCAATTGCAGGTTTCAAACAGAGATGGCGACAAAGAGGCAAAACTAACAGACTGCATTGCTCAACTGTGTTCAATCCACCTAATATATTTAAAACTGAAGTTTACTTAAGTAATTTGCGTTAAAACTACATTAATCATTTTCACTGGGTAGTGGTTCTGTAGTTCCCAGCATGCTTTACAAAGGACTGCATTAGGAGTGTAAATTCGAGGATTAAAGCTACACTGTGTGATATTTTCCCCCATCTAGTGGTGAAAAGGTATATGACCATCCAGTGAATATTAGTTTCTCTTCCTCTCAATTCCGATTTCGTTTTAACTCCTACGGTGGCCGATTTAGTCCAAGATTAACATGGCTTCCAGTTCGACCTCGTCCACATTCGACACGGTGCCATCGAGTGTTAAAACGCGAAAGTCGAAGCTTGAATTTACGAATATGTCCCTCTTTGGCTAATGTACTTTCAAGATGGAGGGGCAACATGGCGACCTGCATTCGAACCATTACCAATACTTTACCCGTATGTATTTTCAATGGCATATTATAAACTTACGAGAATACTTTATTACTTGAAAGAAGTAAATATACATTAATGAGCACATATTTTTGAAAGAACTAAGTGTTTTTAGCTAAGAATAAACTAAAAAGGTTACACAGTGTAGCTTTAAGTGTTATTTTATGTGTCTTTCAGTGAAGGGAAAGATGTTGGTGTTTTGTGTTAGTTATGTTGAACATTTAGAGGAGTTTCTGTAATGTTTATGCATTTTATGGTTATCTGTGGGACCTCAATGATCAATGCTTAAATGCAGTCTTTCCTTATATGATTATTACATAAGCTATAGTGTATATATTGATGAACAAAACTGCTTGTTTGAACGTAAGAATACATCTTAGTTAATGAAAACATTAAGTTGGACCAAATATATATAGTTTGAGTAATGTAATAAAGTTAAGTCAAACATGCTAGTGTAAATTAATTTGACCTAAGCCAACTAAACTGAATGATTTTGAATGAACTAAATCACTTTTTGACTGCAGTCAGGGAGCAGTGCGTTTTCTTTTCTGCTATTTTATGCATTTATACACTCATCCTCTTTTATGTTAAATAATGTGTTCATACAGATAAACACAAAATCATATTTTCAGTCCAGACTATATATATATATATATAATCCTAATTATTGTTCAGTTGCTGTATTATATGATATACATGTTATTTTTCAGGTCACATCAGTGTAAGCTGTGAGAATGTGACTGGAACTGTGGGAGAAGAAATAACTCTCACCTGCAGCGTCTCTCAGAGTCTGAATTGCACTGGAAGCTGCATTAAAAATTATAAGTTTAATTACTCTAAGAACTATAAAGACTCAGAAATCTGTAAAGAAGTGTTTCCTGTGGGCTCCTGTGAACAGAGAAACAGCTTCACATGCAGATTCACTCCAACTACAGCAATGACAGAACAATTCAGATTCTTTGTGCAAACACTGTGTGGAGTGAAAACAACAGGATTCACTGCGAGCATAACAGGTACTGTATATAATACTGCTGATTATAATTATAAATATACACATGTTTATAAATATATACATGTTTACAACTGTACTTTATTTTCAATCTACTAAAAGTGATTTAAAATCTGTTCACAGAGCCCAGTACACCTGAAACTGACACTGAACCTCTAGGTAAGAAAGTAACACAGAAAACTGCTCTTTTGTCTCCTGTCAGCATATTTATGATTTAAAAAATCACCTGTGAATAAATTATTTTAGCGTTTAAGGTCTAAGAAACTGATGCATCTCTCATCTCCCTCTGAATCAGAGTAATTTTAGAGATTATTGTATTTGTGTTAAGAAATCAGTTTGATCAGACTCTCAGCATCAGAAGTATTTTGTCTGTGTGGAGAATCTGACTGATGGGCTGAAGATGAGTTTATGAGTCAAACAATTCTGTTAATTCCACCTTTTCTGATACCAGCAAAGACAAGCAAGTTCAAACAGCAGTTCCTGGATCAGGGAATAGTTCAGGATATAAGAACATGGTCATCGCTGCAGTTATGGGCTGTTTCATCATCATCCTCATCATCATGACAACATGACAATCATTCACAAAACTCAACCAAACTACAGCAAACTTTGTGGATTCCAGATGAGGATGTGTCTGGGCCGCAGACATGATGAGGACAACAGCAACTGTCCAGAATCTGTGATCTAATATCACTCAAATGTGATCTAATCCAGACTCAACATCACTGGAGTACTTTTATAATGGATGGATTTTTGAGCTTGTGTGTGTGTGTGTGTGTGTGTGTGTGTGTGTGTGTGTGTGTGTGTGTGTGTGTGTGTGTGTGTGTGTGTGTGTGTGTGTGTGTGTGTGTGTGTGTGTGTGTGTGTGTGTGTGTGTGTGTGTGCACTCGAGATTCTTTTACTCCGTCCACTGCACTCCACAAGTTTGGCTGTTTTTGGAAAGAATCTGTACAGCGTTATAAATATGATAAAACTAAAGACTCTTCAGAGATATGAAGGATGCAATGCTAATCTATAGGTATAGGGGTGGCACGGTTCACAAAACCCACAGTATTTTATAAAATCTAGAAGTTGTTTCCTAACCGGCTGTCTCCTGCTTGCGCTGTCTACCGAGTCCTACACATTGGCGTAACATTTTTCATGTTAATCATGTTAATTTTGATCAGAACAATGCACTGTGGCTTTAATTCAGTGTGAGCAGTTGACCTGATTAACATGAAAAATAACACATTTCAACATGAAATCATGTGAAAAAAATTATAAAATACATGAAAACACAACACTGCCAGAAGTTTTTGCCCAAACTTCAAAGATCTGTTTAAATTATTCAAACGAGAAGCATATCTTAACTTTAATGTTACATTTATCATGTGAACTACTTATATGTAAACTATGTTATATGCAAAAGAACGCCACACACACAAAAAAAAAATCCTGAAGTGTTTCCAGCTAAGTGTGCTATATGCATTAGCCGTTTAGCCAACAGTCCGTGGGCGTGACATCTGAGGCTGAGACTACACTTACCCCAACCCTACACCTACCCAACCCTACACCTACCCAACCCTACACCTACCCAACCCCGCCCCCTGGATCTCATGTTCTGCATGAGGAGCTACTGTTATTGGCCGGCTCCTGCGTCAGCACCACATGCATGCGTCATCGTCCTGTGAACAGTGTTGGAGAATGAACGGAAGAGAAGAAATTGAATGAAGTTGTTTTTTTGTTGTTGTTTTTTTTGCGCACTGAAAGTATTCTCATTGCTTCATAATGTGAGGGTTGAACCACATGAATCACATGGACTATTTCAATGATGTCTTTAATTACATTGCTGTCTATGGATGGTTCAGAAAGCTCTCGGATTTCATCAAAATATCTTAATTTGTGTTCCAAAGATGAACGGAGGTCTTAAAGGTGCAGTGTTTTAATTTTGGCAGCATCTAGTGGTGAGGATGCGAATTGCAACTGCCCTCCGCTCACCCCTCCCTTTCGGAGCACATAGAGAAGCTACGGTGGCCGACACAGGACAAAGATGTTGTCGTCTGAGACAGCAGAGAGTAGCTAGCGCTCTGTAGTGAAATTTGTCTGTTTAGGGCTACTGTAGAAACATGGCAGCACAAAATGGCGCCTTCACTGTAAGGGGACCCGCAGTGTGTGTAGATAGAAACGGCTCATTTTAAGGTAATAAAAAAATAACGGTTCATTATGTAATGAACCACTGAACTCCACTGAAAACAGTTATGTATATTATATTGCATTTCTGTCAATAGATCCTCATAAATACTAGGCTATACACTGCACCTTTAAGTCACACTAGACTTTGAGCATGCAAAATTTCTTCGGACGCTCCAACGGTCATGATATGAGGTCACTCTGAAGCATATTTTTTATAAACATGAATCCAACATATAAAAAATAGTAATACACTCAACATGTAAAAAATAAACAATCTACTCAACTTGTCTGCAAAAATATTGTTCTTTTAATTCAGTCAAGAGGTCACACCGTGACGGATCGATCTTCTACTGGCAAAGATAGAATTTACAAGATAGCGCCTATATATCAATAATAAATAGTAAGTGCATTTTTTTAATTTCCCCAGTACCAACAGCAGAACCGATGTCATTTCTGACCAACCGGAAACCTCCCGCAGTTTTTCTTGAAGTCAATACGGAAGTGACTTAAACTGCAATTCATGGACTGGCCACTAGGGTTCCAGAAGGGAGCAGAATCTCATTGAGCCCCATGTTAAAATGCTCAACTTTACAGCAGAAAAAAAACATGTTTACAGTCTGGTACAAATTGTGGTTTTGGTCTATATGGCTAATTTTGCCCTTCATGACAACTGTGAGGGGGGTGAATTTTTTTATAACTCATTCGTTTACATTATATAAAGCCTTAAAGTTCTGCATAATTAAGGGCGTGGCCACTTTGAGTAATAGGTAGTAACTCAATAACCAGATCACTCAAAAAAGAAAAGAAAATTATCTCTTCTTTATCTCTCCCCTGAATAAAATGCTACTGTAAAGCCTAATCGAAGTCAATGCACATATTGTGTTAATATTTACCAGAAATTGCAGCAAATACAGTGAAACTGCTGCCTGTCCTGCTTAATCCTATTCAAACAGATTGACAGCGCGGAGTTGTTTGGAACTATTGAGAGCTGTATGAACCATGTGACCGGCGAGATCAAAGTGTGTCGCAACTCTCTTTTTTTATGGCTCTGGCAACGGCCAGCACGTCCCTACTTTGCGGTTCAAAAACAAGGGGGTAATCCAGCACCCGGAAAGCGTACCTTCCATAGGGGCAGCCATTGCTCACCAGGCCATCACCTGCTGTTAGCATCCAATTGACTCCCATTCATTTTGGCGTCATTTTGACAGCGCATAACTTTACATCTGAGGCGTTTAAAGACTCCATTTGACCAATGTTTATTTCTAAAGACACACGACAATGTATAAAAGGCTCCATTACCTTGTATCTTACACTATCGCCCCGTATAAGCTGTTTTTGTAAAAATAGGCTAACGATTGCATCATAACCACGCAGGAGACAGGAGGAGAAGCTCATAGGCAATCTTTTACTGTAGTATATGCTTAGGTTTTCTCCAAACAATTTTTTACCCGTCCAATCAGTGAACAGCGGGAGTTATTATTGTCATTCACAAGTTTGCAATGTCATTATGTCATGTGGTGGTTCCAGAGATCCAGTGCCCTTTATCTGAACAGAGATTGAATTGTTCCCCTGACATCACTGAACTACCCGAGAGCTCTATGTCCAGTCACTTGATATTATAAGACTGTGCTTTATTAATAACATTTGACTTCTGGTATTAAAAAAAGAAACTTCCTGACAAGTAACTTTGTAAGCCACTCTTTTGAAAATAAATGATAAGTGTTTTCTTTTCTTTTTTAAGAGGTAAAATTAAATAATTAAAAGGACATAAAAGTGTATTTAAAAAAATCTGTTCTAAACCCTGTAAAAGGAAGCTCCCTGTTGCACTGCAATTTTCATGTTTTCTTTCAATTCATTTAAACTTGTTAAATGTGCAGTGGGAAATGTGATTGTCTGGGTGCAACAGGGTAACATATTCTTTCCATGCTTGTGTGGTCAAATAGAACAGTCATTTTAAAAGCTTGTCTCTCTGAAAGAAGCAGATGTCGGTGTGCTTGACCAGACAGTTTAAACTATATTCATTTTTTTTACTTCAAATGTTTTTGTTACATTTGTGCTTGAAAATAAACTTACTATCCTTAATTAGGGGCCAAGCACCGAAGGTGCGGAGGGACCTATTGAAACCGGTTGATTTCTTATTATTATTCCGCCATTGAAGTCTATGGCAGCCAATAGAACCGTTTGCGGGAAAGTTATGAAATTTGGCACACTGATAGAGGTCTGGTCTCAGGGCCGTTTGAAGGAATTTGGGGGCCCCAAGCAAAATGGACATGGAGGCCCCCCAAATAGTTAATAAACAGTATCAGTAAAACATGTGGGTTGTCCTGATACTGTACTTCAAAATGTAACAGTGTAAAAATTGCCACACAGAATAAAGTAACTGTTCAAGATCCATTGGTAACTTATAAAAATAATGTAATATTTGCATAAACTGTAACTACTGTATATCCCGACACTAGCACATTAAGATAAGCTATGAAAAAAACATGTTCCTCTGCCTCTTTCTGGTATAAGGTTTATAATAATAGTTAAAATAGAACGCTATATTAACTATTCCAGGTTATATATGCATAGCATAAATAATAGTTAGTAGACCTATAGCATTTTCTATGCAACTTTCATCAAAACCTATTACAAAGTCAAGTCAAGTCAACTTTATTTATATAGCTCTTTTAACAATGCAGTTTCACAAGTGTTAACGGGCCTATGGATTTAAGCCAGAAACCAGACGAAGGACCAAGGCGCCCTATCCGTAAATACCCATCCCAGATGTTTGGAAACCAGCAAAGAAGCTTCCAATCTGGATCGTTTGACCAATTTGACTGGCTGGAGTATTCTGTTAATAAGGATGCAGCATTTTGTTTTTCATGCAGACATTTTGCGGCTGCAGGTTGCCATGGTTTCCGTCTAGAGCCAGCGTTCACAGTGTCTGGATTCCAGAACTGGCGTAAAGCACAGCCGAGTTTTAAAGCACACAATGTTAGTGCTGCACACAAGTTTTCGATGGAGGCATGGTGTGAATTTAAACAGAGGATACAAGATGGCTCAAAAATACTGAACATTATAGATAAGGGACATTCTAAAGTAGTCAAAGAAAATCGGCACTATATGAAGGCAGTTGTTGAGAGTTTGCGCTACACGGCTTGTCAGGGCATCGCTCAGCGTGGCCACAGAGAGGATGAGCAGTCAGCGAACAGGGGAAACTTTGTCGAACTACTCAATGTCATCAGCATTTTTGACCAAACGGTTGCAAAAAAGATAGCACACAACCCGTCAAATGCTAAATATACTCATCACGAAGTGCAAAATGAGATAATCGGTATTATGGCTGATATGGTAAGAAAACAGATAAGTGATGAAGTGAAGGATGCTGGCTATTTTGCATTAATCGTTGACGAGAGCAAAGACATAAGCAAAAAAGAACAGATTTCGGTAGTAGTCCGCTACCTTTATGCCGGGAATGTTATGGAGGAGTTTTTAAACTTTACGCCAGCTGATGGATTGGATGCAGATTCTCTTCTACAGTGTATTAAAAGAACTCTCAGTTATTGCAACATCGATGTCAACGCCTGCATTGGCCAATGCTATGATGGAGCTGCGGTGATGTCGGGGTGTAACAACGGGGTGCAGGAAAAGTTCAGAAAAGAGGTGCCTCACGCATTATATGTGCACTGTCATGCACATAGACTAAATCTGGTTCTAGTGGACTGTGTACGAAATACCAAGCCTGCTGCTGAGTTTTTCGAGATTGTGCAGATGCTCTACAATTTTTTTTCTGGTTCAGTGGTCCATGACATTTTCAAGAAAAAACAGAAGGAGCTTGCACCATCTGAACAGCCAGTCCAGTTGAAGAAACTTAGTGAAACACGTTGGGCATGTCAGCACTCTGCGTTGTGGGCAATCAAAAAATCACTCCCTGCCATTCTGGCCACTTTGCAGGATGTTCATGTACACACGGGTGCGAAGCGAAAAACTGATGCCAGGGCAATTCAGGGGCTTATCGACCAACAGTTTGTTTTGCACCTCATTTTATTTGAGGACATATTCCGGGTCACCAAATTTGCTTCAGACCAGCTGCAGTCACCCAATCTGGACATCTCATCAGCAAGTGATCTGATCCAATCTGTCGTCACAGCACTGTCCGAAAAACGTTCAGAGGAATATTGGAGTGACATACAAAACCGTTCAAATGAGCTGTGTGCCAGGGTTGGCCTAGAATCGGAGAGCTTAACACCACAAAGAAGAAGAGATGCCCGACAACAAAGCCAGCGATTGAATGACTTTATCGTTGAGGCTCCTATACACCGCGCGCACACCTCTGATGATGATCTGCGCACCAGCTGCTTTTATCAAGTTGTTGACAGGCTGGTCAGTGAATTGACGAGACGCTTCTCTAAAGATGCTGACGATGTAATGATGGGGGTCTCAGCCCTCAGCCCCCAACACAAGTCATTCAAAGAATTGTCTATTGCCCATGGCACAGTTTTACGGCATCACAGAGGAAAATTTAAACGCAGAGATGCACCAAGTCCGGCGTTTGCTTGAAAGAAAAACAAAACAAGGACACTCGATTAAAAACACTTCTGAATTCCTGTTTCTTATGGAACCATACAAAGATGCGTTTATGGACTTGCACAAACTCATCTTGATATCCCTGACACTCCCTGTGACATCTGTGTCATGTGAGAGATCGTTCTCCTGTCTTAGACGCTTGAAAACGTATCTGAGAAGCAACTGTGGGGATGCCCGAAACAGTGACTTGGCACTTTTGGCCATCAATACACGAAGAGCGAAGGATTTGGATGTTCAACGCATCATTGATGTATTTTCCTTCAGTCACAACAACCGTCGCATCGTCCTGATTTGAGACATAGTAGATATGTAAATAGTAGTTTAAGTGTCATCAATTTGGTGAATACTATACTGATATTTCCCCGGTGCTATGGGTGTTTTTTTGATTGCATATTGTCCACGACTGAATTTTTGTTCAATGAATATAGGCCTATGCAAAATCTTTAAGAATATTTGATTGTATAATGAATTTTGTGCTTGTTCAATTTAATAAAATTAAAACTTAAATTGTGATAAATAAAATAACTGAATGTTAAAAATTGAGTGGCCAAGTTTTGCTCATATTTATTATTAGTATTTATAATTATATAATTGCGCAGCTCCCCCTGTCAATGATTTAGCGCCCCCTCAGCACCTGCGTTCAAAATTCTCTAGCGCCGCCCCTGTATTTAGGCTACTAGCTAATCCATAACCAGAAACGGGAACATCTTCAATACATGCTGTTCTTGTATTATGTGATTTATATGTCTATGAATATAGAAAACTGTTTCTGTGTGCGTTTGTGATATTTTTGTCTGATTAATGTTGCGGTGTTGATTTGTTTTTTGCGTTCAGCCAGTGAAGACAATGCAATAAATAATTTTATATCATCGCGTTTAGATTCGCGTTTAGATAGCCGTCTTGGGCTATAATTAGCCGTCTATTAGATTTTCTCAGTAGCAATATTATCATGAGTGTGAGTTTCATTGTGTTCTCTCTGTGCTCTAGTAATAAATCTTGTGGTTTTGCGGTTGCAGTCGCGAGTCACTTCAACGCCTCCATATTAATGCATGATTCTTGTGTGAAACCTCGGAAAATTATTGAATAACGTATGACATTTCTACTGAGCTTTCGTCTCTATCTTCTATTTCATCTGTAGCACTTTCTAGCAAAAGTTTGGAACGTTTTTTTATTCGGACGGGACGTCCCTCCTTCATGTCCCGTGGTTGAAATAGGACAGACTGGAATTTGAACGAATGCGTTTTTACGAAATGTTCTTTTTTATGCCGACTATTTTTGGCAAGGGACGCCCAGCAAGCAATTTTGCGTCTAAAAGACGCCTAATAGCCGTCAAAACACAGCCCAGACGTCTAGGCTAAACAAGGCTAAATTTGGTCTGTCAGTGAAAATCTAATAGACGGCTAATTATAGCCCAAGACGGCTATTGAACGACTACATACGTCTAATAGACAGCAAATATGGATCTAGGCTAAAACAAAGCTGAATTTGGGCTGTCAGTGAAAATCGAATAACCCTTAACCCAAACTCTGTTGCCGCTGGGAAGTCGGTCATCACGGCAAAATATTGCACAAGAAAAGCGTTGTTGACATCATAATCTTTTACTTTATTTACAGTAATTGTGACAAAGTCATTCTCTTTTGCTTGGATGCAAACTAGAGCTGGGAGTTAAGATACATGTGTGTGGCATGTTTAAAGAGATAGTCATAATTTTCTCACACCAAGTTGTTTAAAATGGGTTTCTTTCTTCTGTTGAACACAGACAAAAATATATATATTTTGAAGAATGTTGGTAACCAGACATTTGATAGCCATCGACTTTCAGAGTAGGAAAATAAATACGATGGAAGTCATTTTGATGACCCACATTCTTCAAAATATATTTTGTGTTCAACAGACGAAAGAAACAACTTCAGGGTGAGTAAATTACAGAATTTTCATTTTTGGGTTTAAAACATGTTTTAGCCACTATGTTGCATTAACACAATGAGATAGACAATTGGGAAAGCTGATTTTATTCCTGTGTGTGTGCAATGTTCTGTGCATGTAAGTGTTCTGTATTTATTGTTGTGCTTTGTTGACTGATTGCTGGATAATTTTCAATCAACCTAGTGTCTTTAAATCCAAGAAAGTGGATCACATCACTCTAGTTCTGAGGTTTTTACACTGGCTTCCTGTCTGTCAAAGAATTGATTTTAAAATACTATTGCTGGTTTTTAAAGCATTGAATGGTTTAAGGTCAAAGTACATTGAGCTTCTGCTTCATTATGAACCATCCTCTCAGGTCGTCTGGAACAGGTCTGCTTTCTGTCCCCAGAGCCAAAAACTAAACATGGAGAAGCGGAATTCAGTTTTTTTTTTTTTTTTTTGGCACAATTTATCTGGAACAAACTCACAGAAAACTCACAGCAACTCTTAATTATTTAAAATAAAGGTTAAAGTCTTTACTGTTTGTCGCTGCCTTTTATTAACTGGAAAGGAATAATGATGATACATTTCTTCCACTGCACTGTAACTTTTACTCTCCTGTTTTATCATGTTTTTATTTTCTATTGAACTATTTTAAAGCGTTTTTAAATGTCGTCTTATATTGTCTTTTTACATTACCCAATGTTGATTTTATGTTTTATGTAAAGCAATTTTGGCTTATTGAAATGTGCTATACAAATTTGCCTTGCTAAGTCAAAAACACATATTTTCATATAATTATCCAAAGAGTAAAAGTATTGTGGCTTTCATAACAAATTATAATAGGTTGCACGTTTCATGTTTATCCCCATCGAGGTACCTACAGGTACATGTAGCATGTTAAGCTATTCTACAATTACTAGCTAAAATCTCACGGTTCCTACACATGATAACAAATAATGTACACAATGAACACAGTGAAACTGCTCCGTTGGGCTGTGATTATGGGGCGTGTTTCAACCGAACCAGGAAAGACCTCAATTGGATAGACCTACAACCAATCAGAGCAATGGAGCGACGCATAACCTTAGTTGTACACTGCAACACTGCACTGTGTTGCCAAGTCCGTGGGTTGAAGTGACCTCAATTATGTGATTATACAGACCCAGGAATGCGAATTTAAGCAGGCAGCCCTGCCAAAATAACATATGCCTTTTTTCCCCAGAGACCTATTACTTCTCTACGGAGCAAGTCCAGGCCGAACTGCCTGAGTTAAAATGTTGTGGGCGGGGCCAAGTTCGGCTGGCATCCAGGCTAAAAGAGACCAGTAATATCTACTATATTATTTGACTGTCTTACAATTTAAGTGAATGTTATGCAGGACAGCAAAGCTAATACTAATTCAAATGTTTACAAATGGGTGGGCTAAAAGCAGACTACACGTAGCCCGTCCAATTCAGAGCTAAATCGTGGCTACAGATAGACCATGTCATGAAATGACACATCTTGCAGATATTATTGACATTGCGAACATGATGGGATATCAACAATATCATGCGCTACATTGCCAAAAACTACAATGAATCAGTTTTGTCTTTTGACTAAAAGTGGGTCTGTATAGGGGCTAAATCGTGGCTATGCACAGCCTACGCATAGAACATGTTAAAGAAATGAAACCAAACACCTTGTAATCACGGTTGACTTTGCTTACATGATGGAATATCATACATCTCACAAGTTATTTGGGCAAAAATTACATGTAACCAAATTCAAGGTTATTTTGGCTAAAAGTGGGCTACTCGTAGCTGGACTATATCGGGTCTATAGTTAACCTAGACGGTGAACTGACGGCTGTTGCTTGCTGGGACACGCGTTGCCGTCGGACCAATGTTTGCTGGGTTAGTCCTATAGTTTAAGTTTCACTTCTGATACACATTTTTTGTATTGCAGAATCAGAAACATGAATGCTGTAAATGCAGTGCCGCTGTTGATTCTGGTTTGGACTTTTACTGCTGTCTGTCAAGCTGCTGATGGTAAGAGAATAACTTTCCCCTAGAAAGAGTGTGTGTGAGTGTTGAGGAGGGAAATATAAGGTCAAATCGTAGCTACAACACAAGTGGCTCTTTAAAACATTTTGCAAGTGTGTATCCAGTTCAGTCCAAGTGTTTAAAGGGTTAGTTCACCCAAAAATGAAAAATCTGTCATTAATTACTCACTCTCATGTCGTTCGACACCCGTAAGACCTTCGTTCATCTTCGGAACACAAATTAAGATATTTTTGCTGAAAGCTGATGGCTGAGAAAGGCTTCAGATAGGCCTTCATTGGCATTCAGTACATTTACACTCCCAAGACGCATAAAAGGCACTTAAAACGTCGTTACAAAGTCCATCTCACCACAGTGACTGTACAATAATTTTACGATGCGACGACAATAGTTTTTGTGCGCAAAAAATAATCAAAATAACGACTTTATTCAACCTCTTCTTGTCTTCCGTGTAGGCCTCCACGTCCCATGCGCGAGAATATGACGTAGCGCCGGGGTTCGGAAATCCATGAAATGCGCACTTTAGTCCCATTTTGAGAACTACGCCGAGACCTAAAGCACGATCAATGTAGAATCCAACAGCTTAGATACACGCGTCTTCCTCTGCTTGTAAACAAATCGCTTCTGGGTCATGTGTCCGAACGCCGGATCTGCGTAAAATGGGGGAAATTCTTATTTTGGTCGTAGTATCTGTGATTCTGAAGTACAGTATCCACACCGGTGCGGTGTCTGACAGACACACAAACTCCTCAAAACATTAGATTAATCTGCGCTGAGGAGCCGTGTCGATGCACAATATTTCCACAAATAATTGCAATTGCAGGTTTCAAACAGAGATGGCGACAAAGAGGCAAAACTTACAGACTGCATTGCTCAACAGGCCTTTGTCACACTTCCTATTTCCGGTAAGTGAAGCAGGGCACCGCTACTTCCGGTCCCATCGCGACGCAATCAAAACTAGTGTCTGAATCTGTTGCTGCAGCGATCCGGTCCTCTAATGACATCCTTACCTCAGACATTACTGTTTCCTGACACTTAAAGAATAGAGGAAACCATGGGTGAGACTGATATGGTGGGAAGAAGGTCCTTCTTTTAAAATAATACGCATTGTGTGCTGTAACGTTAGGCCTATGCATTTCCAAACTGAGTATGTTTAAGTCTCATATCGTCAGCCTGCTGAAATGTTCCCATCCAAATGTGCGTTCTGAATAAGAAATACATTACCTGCCGCAGTGCAGTGCTCGTCTTCTCATTAACAGTGTTTCTCTTACTAATCATATTTCGCACCTGTTGAATTTACATTTACAATTTCTGATAAACACCCTTACGAAAGTTAACCATGGTTTTATTAAAGTAAGAATGTAGTAGTTTTTCGTGGCTTGACTACCATTTGTATTAGTTTTACGTAAATACCATGGTTAACTACAATAACCATGTTTTTTTTTGTATTAAAACCATGGTTCATTTTCATGACACCATAAATAGATGGATGAATGCGCCTCTTACGATGTTAAACATTAATCTTAAAAAGTAATACGTTAACAGCGTGACTGAATTTTGGCATAAATGTGTGAATTACAATGAAATGATTGTCAATGAATAATGACTAAAATATTTAATACAAATAAATAAATATGTTCAGATTTTATCGTAATGTCTCACACACACACTTCATCGCGGTCACGAAGACGAGCACTGAGCCCGTGTGGTGAAATAATCACGCATGTTTACAACCCTCGGCTTATGTTGGATTAAAAAACTACAAGTTCAGCAGAGTTTGGAAAATCCTGTACACAGTAATGATCAGTTTATCTCTTCTCCTGTCTCTGAAAATGCCTCCAGATGCTTATTTTAAGTGATGTTTGTTCAGTTAGGTGCAGGGGTGGCACGGTACATGAAAAAACATCCGAACCATTCGGTTTGCTTGTCTCGGTTCGGAGCGTGGTGCGTTGCACGCTTCGACGCATGCGCAATGTAGCCTTATGCCCAATGTAGCCTTATGCCCGTATGTTATGCAGATAACCCACAATTTTTTGCGTCGCCATTAACAACCGTCATGTTTTTTAAATATTATTTTTTAAAATGGCGCTGCCGGCAGATATACATGCAAGCGAAGATATGGTGTTTAAAGTAGTTTCAAGCTTGTTTTTGTTTTTAAGCTGTATTACCTCAAATAGATAGTTGTGGTAAACAGGATTACAAGTGTTTAGTGATTTTAAACGTTTAGAGCAGTACTTTGCTCCCACCGTGAACGTGTTGGCATAGCAACGTGATACTTCCTAGGCGTTTCTCAATGTCAAGGAAGGATCCTCGGAAGCCAGAATTCCGAGGATGCTACGTCATCGACGTCCGTAGAAGGGCTGTTCCAATATCGAGGATCCTCAGAATTTCAACCAAGGTCTGAGTCCTTCGTTCGAAAAATATACCATATACAGGAAAGGATGCTTACGAGTAGACTTTGCGCACTTAGCGTTCTCAAATCACCCACAATCCTATGCGCGCAGCTTTGCTATCTTGTTCAAACAATACAAAATATAGTTGGAGCATTAACGGGGCAATATGCTTTCAAGTGTAAGTATTTACGTTAGTACAAATTACAACCGTATTGATATTATACAAATGACGTTATTGATGGCTAACGGACCTTTTCACTGATGTAATGAGGCTGACGCGCACTTGCTAGACTGTTCCATTTACGTGTTCTCCGAATGCTAAAGAGGAGCCTCGCCTAGCCTCTGAAGGAAGTGACTTGGAAGGACCAGTCCTGCAGAGGGAGGATCCTTGACATTGAGAAACACCACCTGCCTGTGTGTCTTACGAAGGACGTCTCGTTTAATTCTGATTAAGGACACTCCGAATATTGCATCCTTCACAGGATGTGTCCTCCAGAGGACGCAGCCTTCAAAATTAAATTAAATGAGACACAGCTAGTGGGTGTCCTTTTTGCGCGAAATAAGAGGTGTGTGTGGATATATACAGTAAAAGACCGTAAAAGTGCTGCAGGTCATGTCACGTGTAGAAATGGCAAGTGGGAGAGATAAGGAAGGCTGCCTGGAGTTGGAGGATTCGCCAGCATCGTATAACGCCGGCTTCACACCGCACGCGCAAGCTGTGCGATGGCAGGGCTGATGCAGTGCTTATGGAGAGCGGGAGCCGCGCGCGCCCGTTGTCCATTCGCACACTGGCAGCGTTTGTCTCATGCAGCTGAACCACGGCTCGTGTATTGCAAAAACAGACGAATATTGTCCATTCTGTCACATTTTCCGGTGTTCTCCTCCGACCCCTGCCTGTCTCATGCTTTTAATTATGATGGGCTGCATATATCTGCTGCAAATGCGACCGTGTTCCCCTCTGTCCCAAACACACATGCATATAACATGTTGTATATAAATAGTTCACATGATAAATGTAACATTAAAGTTAAGATATGCTTAGTTTTAATAATTTAAACAGGCCTTTGAAGTTTGGGCAAAAACTTCTGGCAGTGTTGAGTTTTTGTATTTATTTTTTTTTCACAGCGCTGGATGTCATATGGTAATTATGAAACACGGAACACTTCACTACATGATTTCATGGTGAAATGTGTTATTTTTCATGTTAATCAGGTCAACTGCTCACGCTGAATCATCATGAATCATTGCAGCCACAGTGCATTGTTCTGATCAAAATTGACATGATTAACATGAAAAATGTTACGCCAATGTGTCGGACTCGGTAAACAGCGCAAGCAGGAGACAGCCAGTTAGGAAACAACTTGTACATGATATAAAAAAATGTAATACTGTATCCTAAATTATGGATTATTAAGCTATATATCATATGCTGAAGTAAATTTCTGGAGTGTTAACGATTAAAAGAAAAAAACAACAACAACAACCGTACAGAACCGAAAACCGTGACCCTAAAACCGTGATACGAACCGTGGGTTTTGTGAACCGTGCCACCCCTAGTTAGGTGTTAACAGCACATTGAAAACATGCATAACCGGAAGAATCGATGCACTGCTTTGACGCACACTTCCGGTATTCAATTCCTCTGTGATAAAGGCCTACTGTGTTCTATCCACCTAATATTTTAAAACTGAAGTGTACTTAGTTCATTTGCGTTAAAACTACATTAATCATTTTCACTGGGTAGTGGATCTGCAGTTCCCAGCATGCTTTACAAGGGACTGCATTAGGAGTGTAAATTCGAGGATTAAGAGTTATTTTATGTGTTTTTCAGTGAAGGGAAAGATGTTGGTGTTTTGTGTTAGTTATGTTGGACATTTAGAGGAGTTTCTGTAATGTTTATGCATTTTATGGTTATCATTATACAGAAGAGGCTGTGGGACCTCGATGATCAATCCTGAAATGCAGTCTTTCCTTATATGATTATTACATAAGCTATATTGTGTATATTGATTAACAAAACTGCTTGTTTGAACATAAGAATAAGTCTTAGTTAATTAAAATATTAAGTTGGACCAACATAAAAAATATAGTTTGTGTAATTTAATAAAGTTAAGTTAAACATACTAAAGTAAATTCATTTGACCTATAAGCCAACTAAACTGAATGATTTTGAATGAACTAAATCACTTTTTGACTGCAGTCAGTGAGCAGTGTTTTTTTTCTGCGAATTTATGTGTTTATACACTCACTCTCTTTTATGTTAAATAATGTGTTCATACAGATAAGCACAAAATCATATTTTCATTCCAGACTACAGGATCTTGTGTTTCTCTGCACATGATTAAAGAAACAGTCAGGATGTTGCACGCAGAGACTGTAGATATTACTATTAAATATAATAAATAATTTATAATAATAAATAATAAAATATGTGACCCTCCCATTACCAGAGATTAAATCCTATTCAAAATATAATGTACAATGTTATTTATTAATATATTTGTGGCAAGCAGCGGAAAAAAAAAATCTTTAATATTGTTCAGTTGCTGTATTATATGATATACGTGTTATTTTTCAGGTGACATCAGTGTAATCTGTGAGGATGTGACTGGAACTGTGGGAAAAGAAGTAAATCTCACCTGCAGCGTCTCTCAGAGTCTGAATTGCTCCAAATGCTTCATTAGACTGTATAAGTTTCAATACCCTGAGAACTATACTGACACGGAAATCTGTAAACCACGGCTTTCTCATGACTCCTGTGAACAGAGAAACAGCTTCACATGCAGATTCACTCCAACTACAGCAATGACAGGACAATTCACATTCTTAGTGCAAACACTGTGTGGAGATAAAAATAAAACAAAATTCACTGTGAACATAACAGGTACTGTATTTAATACTGCTGATTATAATTCAATACATGTTTATAACTGTACTTTTATTTTCAATCTACTAACAGTGATTTAACATCTGTCAACAGAGCCCAGTACACCTGAAACTGTCACTAAACCTCCAGGTAAGAAAGTAACACAGAAAACTGCTCTTTTGTCTCCTGTCAGCATATTTATGATTTAAAAAATCACCTGTGAATAAATTATTTTAGAGTTTAAGGTCTAAGAAACTGATGCATCTCAACTGTGTGCTCGAGATTCTTTTGCTCCGCCCACTGCACAAGTTTAGCTGTTTTTGGAAAGAATCTGTACAGTGTATCTGTTTTTTATAAATATGATAAAACTGAAAACTCTTCAGATATGAAAGATCAACACTACTCTATAGGTACTCAAGATTATCAGGAGAATGGCAGAAACTGTGTGTCTGTGTTATGCCCCCTTTAAAAAACGCCACACACACACACACACACACACATATCTCCCAGGCATCCTGCAGAATTCAAATGACCAGATGATGACTTAAAAAATCCTGAAGTGTGTGTAGATAGAAACTGCTCATTCTAAGGTAATAAAAACATAACGGTTCATTATGTAAGGTCTTTATACACCACTGAAAACAGTTATGTATATTATATTGCATTTCTGTCAATAGATCCTCATAAATAACAGGCTACACACTGCACCTTTAATTCATACTCGCAAAATTTCTTCGGACACTCCAACGGTCGTGACCTGACGTTACTCTGAAGCGTATTTTTTATAAACATGAATCCATCTCTTTGCTTGCTGGGGGACCTCACAATAATTTCTGATAAAAAAAATATAAACTCTAAAATGCTCATCACAGCTCTAACCATCGCCAAGAAAACTATCCTCATGAACTGGAAAACACGTAACAAAATACAGATTAACCACTGGAAAAACCTTATTACAGACTTCATTTCAATAGAATACACATCTCTCCTTTATAATTACACATCTGAAACCGACCTCTGCCATCCAACACTTTCTGACCTCTTACAACTATGAATCCCTTCTATCCTCTCAACTCTGATTCCTTCCACCTTTTAATCAACCCACGGATATTACTGCATTTTTGTTATTATTGTCATCATTATCATTATTTTCATTACTGTTAGTGTTATGATTACTAGTATTATTTTTTTATGGTTGTAATTGCTGTTGTTATTGTCATTGCTCTCGTCATTGTTATCACCATTGCCATCATCATCATTATCATTATTATTATTATTATTATTATTATTATTGCTGTTTTGGAATTACTAACCTGGTTTTCATTGCTACCACTACTGCTGTAGCTAGATCAATTGATTATTTCCAATACCCCCCTAATCTTTTCATGTGTTTTTAATGCACCACAACGTAGAAGAGAGAGAAGGAAGAAGAAAAAAAAAAAAAAAAAGTCTGTGTATATATGTATGTGTATATACACTGAAAAACCTCATAAACACTCATAAACACTCAGGCAGGAAAGACAGGAGAGAAGTGGTTTCCCTAGGACAGCATCTCTGTCCCAAGTTGAGGCACTCTCACACTGTACCCCTTCTTTTAATGCACCATAGATACTACACACAACATACAAAAAAAAAAAAAAAAAAAGGGTATAGTAGAAAATAGGGACTGAATAGATGTGGGGGGAGGGTTATCTTATATATTACCCTCCATTACTAATTTACTATCTAAAATTGATTTGTCTATGGAGTGGTGGCAATGGTAATCAATGGCAATCATTACATAGGAAAAAAGGGGAAGGAGAAGGAGACTAATACAATGAGGGCAGTACGATGGAGGTGGTGGTGGTGATGGCAATGAAGATGGTAATAAATAATAAATAATTAATGGTTAATTTGCTTATGCACACACACACACACTCACACCCACACACACACACCTATACATTAACACATTTTCATTTCACTTCTGGACTTATGGAATTACTAGATTACTAGATTGTTTATCACTAGATTGTTTATTACTGCACTATTTTGGTCTATCTGTTGAAGGGGAGAGAAAAAAAGAAAAAAAAAATTGTGTGTATAAAGTCAGACTTGTGTGTATAAAGTCATAATTGAATTGTGAGATATAAAGTCAGAATTGTGTGTATAAAGTCAGAATTGCGTGTAAAAATTCAGAATTGCGTGTATAAAGTCAGAATTGCGTGTATAAAGTCAGAATTGTGGGATAGTCAGATTTAAATTGTGTGATAGTCAGATTTGAATTGTGTATATAAAGTCAGAATTGCGTGTATAAAGTCAGAATTGTGTGTATAAAGTCAGAATTGTGTGATAGTCAGATTTGAATTGTGTGTGTGAAGTCAGAGTTGTGTGTATAAGGTCAGAATTGCGTGTATAGGGTCAGAATTGTGTGATAATCAGATTCAAATTGTGTGATAGTCAGATTTGAATTGTGTATATAAAGTCAGAGTTGCGTGTACGGAGTCAGAATTGTGTGTATAAGTTCAGAATTGTGTGACCGTCAGATTTGAATTGTGTGTATAAAGTCAGAATTGTGTGTATAAACTTTGTGCGCGCGGTTCTGACTTTGTATACACAATTCTGACTTTGTACTATGGGGTCGGAATTGTGTGTGTGGGGTCAGAGTTGTGTGTATGGAGTCGGAATTGTGTGTATAAGGTCAGAATTGTGTGTATAAAGTCAGAATTGTGTGATAGTCAGATTTGAACTGTGTATAAAGTCAGAATTGTGTGATGGTCAGATTTGAATTGTGTGATAAAAAGTCAGAATTGTGTGTATAAAGTCAGAATTGTGTGATGGTCAGATTTGAATTGTGTGATATAAAGTCAGAATTGTGTGTATAAAGTTAGAATTATGTGTATAAAGTCAGAATTGTGTGTATAAAGTCAAAAAAAGAGAAAAAATGGAAAAGGGGAAAAAATTGCCTTTTTGACAATGACTTGTGTTTATAAATAGCCCCGTTCCTTTTTTTTTTTTTTTTTTTTTTTTTTTTTCTGTTTAGTTATTCACTTTTGTATTTTGACTACATTTTGGTATGTGTATACTCTCTTTCCCCTACGAGAGTTTTGTATTTTGCTGTTTTTTGTCAATAAAAAAAATTAAATAAAAAATAAATAAACATGAATCCAACATATAAAAAATAGTAATACACTCAACATGTAAAAAAATCAGTAGAGAAATTACCGTATAGACAAGCTTGCAGGCAATATTTGACTGTCTATGAGGCAATTTATTAAAATAAATAAATACTATGCAAAATGACAAAACAATTAATAAGAATACTTACCAAAAGTTGCCCCTGCTCACGCTCTCCGTTTCTGCAAGATTCAGATTTCACTTTGCACAACTACAGGGGAACAATAGGGGAACCTTTTTTAGTGCTATATAGCACCAAGTCCCGAGTCGAGTCACAAGTCAAAGCCAACAAGTCTCAAGTCGAGTCCAAAGTCCTACCATTTTAGTTTCGAGTCATTTCAAGTCCTCTTACCACAGAAATAAAATTTATACAAATCATGTATGTCTGTAAGATTTGTATTTATTTAAACCTCTTTTTATTCAATGACATTAATCAAATACACTAAAAAACAGAACATTTTAATTTTCACAAAAATTGCTTGTATTTCAACAGCATATTGCACTAGAACAATGCACAGCAGCTTCAGTCCTGTATTGTATTGACCTCATATTGCAAAACAGTTTAACTTTCAAATAGACATGGGTCCTTTTAGCTTAAACTTAGGACTGACTTAAACATGTCATCAATAAAATCCTCACTCCTCAAAATTATCAATTCTGAAAAACTGGACCAACGTGATAATATATGAGAGAGAGAGAGAGAGAGAGCGAGAGAGAGAGAGAGAGAGAGAGAGAGAGAGGTTTACAATACTTTATTCACCTTTTTTTCTCCTACAAAATCATGTTTTTTTTTTGTTTTTTTTTTGTGGAAATTTTTAAAAACATATTCAATTAAATTTTCCTCCTCATCAACAGTACACAAAATGTCACTAATGCCCCTAATTTCATTAAAAACCATTATGATTTAGTCAAATTGAAAAAGCAAATTCTGCTCTAATTCTTGCTTTTATCAAGGCTTTAAAAACCAATTAAGGATCTACAGAAACTTCACCTCTTAATTTTCGTTTTCTTGTTACCCATATTGCAAGCTTTGCTTCACCTATTATGAAGTTAATTAAATAAATACTTTTCTTTTTATTAGCAACATATTTAGGACCAAATATAAAGTTTGCCATACTAAACACTCCTAATTTCATAATCAAATCTTCCAACATCAAAAACAACCCTCTCAATCTAAAACAGTGCAAAAAGACATGATCAATTGACTCTTCAGTATCACAGAAAACGTCTCGGTTACGTATGTAACCCTCGTTCCCTGAAGGAGGGAACGGAGACGTACGTCGGAACTGACCGACGAATTGGGATCTGTCTTCAGAGACCAGTCTACTTCGAGTGTATTAGAAACGAGCCAATTGTATTGGCATGCGGTCCACGCACCGCCCCGCACCGCGGGTATAAACACGGAAGTGGAGTACCGCATATTGCTTTTCCAACTGAGGAGCCGAATAAGTGACTCGGCCCTTCAGCGGAAGCACAGCACCTGGCGACGGGACGTACGTCTCCGTTCCCTCCTTCAGGGAACGAGGGTTACATACGTAACCGAGACGTTCCCTTTCAGTCGGTCACGTTCGACGTACGTCGGAACTGACCGACGAATTGGGATCCCTACCAACACGCCAGAGATGCTGGCCCTTCCAGCGCCCTGCCTGAGCTCACTGGACCACTCCTATGTTGGAGTGGGAGTCAGGGCTCCCGGCAGGGAAGGTCAGTCACTGCTGTTCCTGCAAGACCCACTCTGCGTGACTACTGGATAACGCTGGGAAGCGTGCCAGTCTCAGGGAGATGGAACGCTGCGGAGCCACATCCTCCAAGGGAGGAGAGGTGGAATACTCATAAGGACTAACCTATCAGGGTAGTGCAACATATGGCAGTCTCTGGGGTGGATCCAACCTGGTCCCAGGGGGGAAAGAACACACCCAGAGACGACAGAGCGGGGCTCTGTCAAGGGAAAGACACGGGGCTAGCCGAGTAGGGTAGCAGGTACCGTGGAAATAAACATATGGGGTCGCCGTGAGGGGACCAACACATATGGAACCCAGCCTACACACACGTTCCACAAGCATACGGGTGCAGGCCTGGCGTCAGACGGCCGCAACGTCTGACACCGAAGGGGTGACGGAGGAGCTCGACAGGGTTCACCATTTCTGGGGAACACAACTGGAGAAGATAAACGCACGAATCCGGCCACAGGCGGGAGTGGCGTAGCAAGCCGACACAGGAACGGGCACTTCACGTCTACCGGCCGTTGGAGGCGAGTACACGGGAAGAAACCGGCTCCACACGGAGGCTATAGAATCTAGCGAACGTGTTAGGTGTCGCCCAGCCCGCAGCTCTACAGATGTCTGTCAGCGAGGCGCCTTGAGCCAGCGCCCAGGAGGAGGCAACACTCCTTGTGGAGTGCGCTCGCAACCCGAACGGGCAAGGCACGTCTTGCTATTGGTACGCTGAAGACGATAGCATCCACTATCCAGTGGGCTAACCTCTGCTTGGAGACAGCCTTTCCCTTCTGCTGCCTCCATAACAGACGAAGAGCTGCTCTGAGGTCCTAAAGCTTTGTGTCCGGTCAACGTAAGCGCGAAGAGCGCGGACGGGACATAAAGCCAGGGCTGGGTCTGCCTCCTCCGAGGGCAGCGCTTGCAGGTTCACCACCTGGTCCCGAAAGGGAGTGGTAGGAACCTTGGGCACGTATCCGGGCCGGGGTCTCAGGATGACGTGAGAGTTACCGGGCCCGAATTCTAAGCACGATTCGTTGACCGAAAGCGCATGCAGGTCCCCCACCCTCTTGATTGAGGCCAATGCAGTCAGGAGTACCGTCTTCATAGACAGGATTTTTAACTCAACGGACTGCAAAGGCTCAAAAGGAGGGCCCTGAAGTGCTCTGAGCACCAGGGCTAAGTCCCAAGAGGGTAGCGAGATAGAACGAGGAGGATTTAGTCTCCTCGCACCTCTGAGGAACCTGACGATTAAGTCGTGCTTCCCTAAGGTTTTACCTTCAACTACATCGTGATACGCCGCTATTGCTGCGACGTACACTTTCAGGGTGGAGGGAGACAGCCTTCGCTCCAACCCATCTTGTAGGAAAGAAAGCACAACATTAATCGAACACTTCCGGGGGTCTTCTGCGAGAAGAACACCACTCAACGAACAGGTTCCACTTCAGGGCATAGAGGCGCCTCGTAGAGGGGGCTCTAGCTGAAGTGATGGTGTCTACCACTGCCTGTGGCAGGCCACCTAGAACCTCCGCGTCCCGTCCAGGGACCAGACATGGAGTTTCCAGAGGTCTGGACGCAGGTGCCATAGAGTGCCCCCTCCCCGAGAAAGAAGGTCCTTCCTCAGGGGAATCGGCCAGGGTGGGGCTGTCGCGAGGAGTGTAAGTTCGGGGAACCAGGTCCGGTTGGGCCAGTAGGGCGTAACTAGCAAGACCTGCTCCTCGTCCTCCCTGACCTTGCACAGAGTCTGTGCTAGAAGGCTCACTGGGGGAAACGCATATTTGCGTAGGCCCCGGGGCCAGCTGTGCGCCAGTGCATCTGTGCCGAGGGTACCCCCGTTCAGGGAATAGTACCACTGGCAATGGGACGAGTCCGGAGTGGCAAACAGGTCTACCTGTGCGGCTCCGAAAAGGTCCCATATCAGCTGGACGCTCCGGGGGTGGAGTCGCCACTCTCCCGGAAGTGGACACTGACGAGAGAGCTTGTCGGCTGTCTGGTTCAGCACACCTGGGATGTGAATGGCACGAAGCGACCTCAGATGCTTCTGACTCCACAGGAGGAGGTGGCGGGCGAGTTGGAGCATGCGACGGGAGCGCAGACCACCCTGACGGTTGATGTACGCAACGGCCGGAGTGCTGTCCGTGCGGACCAGTACGTGTTTGTGCTGAAGCAGCTTCTTGAAGCGACTTAGCGCAAGACGTGCTGCCATTAACTCCAGGCAATTGATATGCCAATGCAGCTGGGGCCCCGTCCACAGACCCGAGACTGCATGCCCGTTGTACGTGGCCCCCCAACCCGTGGCTGAGGCATCTGTGAATACCACAACATGCCTGGACACCTGTCTTAAGGGCACTCCGGCCCGTAAGAACGAGGGGTCGGACCAAGGGTTGAAGGTTTGGCGACAGTACGGGGTAACTGGGACCCGATACTGGCCGCTCTGCCACGCCCACCTCGGGACTCGGTCGTGTAGCCAGCGCTGAAGCGGTCTCATATGAAGCAATCCGAGCGGCGTTACCGCGGCTGCAGATGCCATATGCCCCAGGAGCCTCTGAAAGAATTTCAGTGGGACCGCCGTCCTGCTCTTGAATGTATTCAAGCAGTTCAACACTGACTGGACTCGTTCCTCTGTGAGGCACGCAGTCCGATTGACCGAATCCAGCTCCACGCCGAGATAAGAGATCCTCTGCGTGGGACAGAGTTTGCTCTTCTCTCGGTTGACCCGAAGGCCCAAGGGGCTGAGGTGACAGAGCACCAGGTCCCTGTGTTCGCACAACTGCTCCCGAGACTGGGCGAGTATAAGTCAGTCGTCGAGATAGTTGAGAATGCGAACGCCGCGTTCTCGGAGTGGAACAATGGCTGCCTCCACGACTTTCGTAAAGACGCGGGGCGACAGGGACAGCCCGAAGGGCAAGACTTTGTACTGATATGCCTTCCCCTCGAACGCAAAGCATAAGAACGGTCTGTGTCGAGGGAAAATAGAGACATGAAAGTACGCGTCCTTCAGGTCGATCGCTGCAAACCAATCTTGGGGACGGATGCATTCGAAAATGCATTTCTGCGTTTGCATTCTGAACGGAAGCTTGTGCAGGGCCCGTTTCAGAACACGCAGGTCCAAGATTGGCCGTAACCCACCGCCTTTCTTGGGTACAATGAAGTAGGGGCTGTAGAACCCCGACTTCATATCGGCTGGAGGAACCGGCTCGACCGCGTCCTTCGCCAGTAGGACATCGATCTCTGACCGCAAGACATGGGCATCACTGCTCCGCACGGAGGTGAAGAGGATGCCCCTGTGCTTGGGAGGCCGGTACGCGAACTGAGTCGCGTAGCCGAGTCTGATAGTACGGATGAGCCAGCGAGATGGTCTGGGGGCTCTCTTAGCCAGGCCCCCAGAAGCCGTGCAAGCGGGACCAATGGCACCACAGACGTACCCGGGGTGGGGCAGCGAGGTGGAACGCTCAGACCCAACCCGGACGGCCCGGAGGCGACCCGGAGTGGGTCTGATCGTTCCAGGGTGGGGCAGTGTGTGGGAGAGAAGGCCCGGGGGCGTCCTCTAGCCTCACACCACCCCCTGGCGAAGAAGAGAGGGGAAGCCAGGAGTGGCAAGGCCCGGGGGCGTCGCACACAGCCGGCTTGAGCCTCTCTGGGCCCAGGGACAAAGGAAACTGCTCTGAGAACGTGGGTACCGCTGGACTCCGGAGAGCCAGCGGCAGGACCGAAACCGAAAAATATATTCTCCCCCCGGTCCTCCTCCGGGGGAGGGAGGGGTGCGGACACCGACTCCCTGAGCAGTTCCCCTCTTGCTGGGCTGCCCGTTTCAGGGCCGCTTGCCCTTGTGCTTGCCAGCGGACTTTGCGGGACCCTGGACGGGTTGGGCGCCTCCCTTGCGCCCGGCCACCTGCTGCCTGGGTGGAGGCTGCTGCTTGGCTTAGCAGGGGCGGAGGCGGACGCAGGGAGACACCCTCGGCGACAAGCAGATGGAGGTGCTGCGGACGACGACTGGGTGGAGGCAGCAGCTGGTCGTCGTGGCAGGAAGTTTTTTTTTTTTTTTTTTTTATCTTTTTTTTTTTATTTATTTATTTTTTTTAAATTTTTTTTTTTTTACCTCCATCTGCTTCTGGGCCACCAAGAACTGCTGGGCACAGTTCTCGATGACGTCGCCGAAGAGGCCAGCCTGACAGACAGGGGCGTTGAGGAACCGAACTTTGTCGGGCTCACGCATATCTGCCAGGTTAGCCCCAGCTTTCTGGACCACTAGTGTGGACATCGCCTGACCCAGGGAGCGTGCAGTGACTTCCGTCACCCGGAGGGCGAGGTCCATCACAACACGCAGTTCCTGCATAACCCCTGGGTCGGGACTACCCTCGTGCATGCAGGACAGAGGGCAGTGAGAGAGGGAAAAAACTTAAACATTATGGCCCTTTTGGCGTTCCATATTTTGGCACCAAATAGTTCCACACTGCTAAGCTTTTCCAATGCACATCCGGGCAGCCACCCCAGAAAGCATGGCTGTCAACTCTGAATCTGATTCAGCATGAGCACACTATTATAGTGGAAAACTCAGCATCATCATTTCCAGTGCATAACAGCCCTCTCTCCGATGCAGCAATTGACATCTGTCCTCCGCCAGAGCCCCAAATGAAACGCTAGATCCCCCCTTTTTTCAAAAAAGGACCAGCAATCCCATCCGTAAGCTACCAGCAGGCATGTGAGACAATGAGCGTGGCCGTCCGACTTGACGGCACACGGCGCGCTGAACACTCAAGCCTCCAAGAAAGAGGCACGGTGAACAACGCGCCGACGTGGTCATGTTCTCATAAGGGAACATGAACCACCCACAAACAAAGTCTCAGCATGCTTGTGATGCGATAGAGGAGTGGGGGCCCACGGGGAATGTACCCGGCGGGGAAGCCCCACTATAATCCTCAGGCCACCAAGACTTATTAGCCAAAGTAGACCTTTTCCGGTGCACCAGAAAAGGAACTAGATCGGGGAATAAGCAATGGGACTCAACCCCGTTTGAGGTATCACAGTCTCGACCGCGCACCAGAGGACCGAGTGACGCGCTGGGTTGCCGTGGCAACCCCCGCTGTCAGCCGGCGCCAGACGGCACACGGCGCGCTGAACGCTCGAGCCCGAACAACGCGCCGACGTGACCACGTTCTCCTGGGAGAACGCGGATCACCCACGAACACAATCTCACATGTTTATATGCGAGAGAGATCGTGGCCGTCAAATGAGGACAGGAAACAACCGCATCCAGAAACACACGGTTTGAATGACATCTTGAAAAAGACGCAGGGTCAAACCGTGTTGCTCTTTTTAGAAGGAAATGCTCTTTTAGAAGTGCTGAAGCGCTCAGGGAGATGACCGCGGCTCACAGCAGTCCGATTGCAAGCCTGCATGTGAGCACTCAAGAACGGAAACGCCCAGCCAACCAACACAGGAACAAGTGTATGTTGCAGCGGCCGCTCGCTGACTCGCGCCGTCACACCAGCACCCAGGTAAGAGAGCGATCCTCCTCGAGACTCGTTTAAACACTCTTCGCAGAAACAGCTTGATACAGCAAACCGTTCGGCTCCGAAGTTAAAAGCAATATGCGGTACTCCACTTCCGTGTTTATACCCGCGGTGCGGGGCGGTGCGTGGACCGCATGCCAATACAATTGGCTCGTTTCTAATACACTCGAAGTAGACTGGTCTCTGAAGACAGATCCCAATTCGTCGGTCAGTTCCGACGTACGTCGAACGTGACCGACTGAAAGGGAACACTCTCCTTTGCCACAGTGGGATCTATATGTGCTACATGCTTGTTTGTGGCTATCACCCAATGTATGATTCTCCACTGGAGAGCTGCAGTGCGTTTTTCTATTGGAGTTTTATATAAGGATCTCCAGCATCCTTTTGGGGAAGAGTCTGGCAGTGATTTGTACTCGAGACTCGGACTCGGTCTCGGACTCGGTCTCGAGACCATATTTTAATGGTCTCGGTCTTGTCATGGACTCGTGCGCATTTGGACTCAGTCTTGACTCGAACATATTAGGACTCGGACTTATTCCCGAGTCCACTATCATTTTATAAAATTAGTCAAAATATTTTTTTTGGAGATACAATTTTAGGAGATACATTGTTGACGTTACTATTAAAAATGCACTTCCAATAAAGTGTTGGCAAAAATGGTTGTCATTTTTATGTTGAGGCTGCAGAGGTGTTGTCGGCAACTGATGAATGTAACTAATAAAGTAACTTGTAATCTAACTTAGTTACTTTTAAAATCAAGTAATCTGTAAAGTAACTTAATTACTTTTAAAATCAAGTAATCTGTAAAGTAACTAAGTTACTTTTTCAAAGTAACTGTGGCAACACTGATAACGAATGACATTTCTACTGAGCTTTCAGTAAATCGTCTCCATATTCTATTTTATCTGTAGCGCTAGCAAACGTGTGGACCGTTTTTTTTTTGTGGACCCCCCCCCCCCCCCCCCCCCCACACTTTTCAAAATCCCGTTCGTGTCCCCCCACTTTCAAATTAGTTTGTTATTATTTTTTTTAACTGCGCGCCGTCATCGTCACGGAGGAGCAGGACCGAGCAGAACAGACATCCTGCCTGTGTGTGTCGATGCGCGCGTCCGCGTACAGGCAGGGACGTCTCGTGCACAATAGTGTAAGCGCACTGAAAGTTCTACTGAGCAGCCGGTATCGCAGTCAGTCATGAAACGCCAGCAACAGATTACTTTAATGTCTTCATGGATGGAAAAAAAAGAAAGGAGATGTGAGTCGGTTGATTCAGTAAATTAGCTCAGGTCAGTGTAATCAAAATGTCTGTCTACTTATATTTTTACAGTCTATGGTCTACACCTGTTGATGAGCTAACGTTAACATACACTGTTGCTAGGTAACTTCAGACCGTTAGCTAGCTAACCTAAACATTTAGTGTTGCCTAGAACATTCTGTGTCCACTTTAAACAGCAGCGTTTTCTGTCAGCAATGTATGACAAGCAGACTCTGGCTGCTGTTATAGGCTACTCAACTCATTATACTCAGATGCAGAAATAAAATAAGTCTTAATAATAAATGTTTTTCTAAACTTGAGCTATTGTTGTTCACTTGCAATATGTGTTCATTTAAAATGGAAGTTAATTTGTAAAAATTGATTTACTTGTTCAAAGAAAAGGCCTAATGTCGAGCTAGCCTGAGTTAGCCTATATTTTATATAGTGTTATGGTTATGTGGTGAGCCTGAGTATAGTTCCCCTTCAAGGGAACTCGAGCTGCGTCACCGCTTTGGGAACGCCTCTGCGTGATTGCGTCGTGAAGCACGTATGTCATCAGTCCAATAGAGAGACGGAACGTCATAGGCGGGTGACGTCATAGACCCGGAAGCTATAAAGCACACCGGCAAACACACGCCGTTAGCTTCTGTTGCCTTCAACAAGCGCTCTGTGTTATTCTGTCCAAGTGTCTTTGTGTTGTGTCTGAGTTCAGACTGTTCTGTTCCGTTTGCACTTTCACCACATTGATACAAAAGAGAAAAAAAAAAAAAAAAGTATGACGAGCGAACAGCGTTACAGACAGTGTGTTCCTCCCTGCTCACGCCACATCACGAGCGGGGATACACACTTGATGTGCGTTGTTTGTTTGGGAGAGCAGCACGCGCAGTCGGCACTCGAGGGTGCCGGCTGCGAGCATTGTGAGGCTCTGCCTCTTCGTGTGCTGCGATCCCGCCGGGCGCTCTTCGAGGAGGGCGTCCCGGTTAGCGCTCCCCACGGCACGGGTCCCGCTGCTGCTGAGGCTCAGCGGCGATTCATGTCGTGGGGTTCGCAAAAGGATCTGACGGAGGGGATGGAGACGGGCCCCGCCCTATCTCTTCCTTCACCCGCCAGATCCAGCGCTGCCTCTCTGGGATCGGGAGCCCGCTCTGCGGCTTCTCCCGCCCGGGGAGCGGCCGCGATACTGCAGCTATCTTCCTCCGAGGAGGTCGATGTCTGTAGCATCGATGCAAGGGGTGGAGACTCGTCACTTCATTCCCCTGCAAGTGAGGAGCTCATGGAGGTGCTGAGCAGAGCGGTGGCCAGTTTACACATTGACTGGCCACATAAACATCATGAGCGAGCTGCCGTAAAAAGCAGACTCGACGAGCGCTTTCTCCCCGCGCGCTCTGTTCAGCCTCCTCGTAGGAGTCTGCCGTTTTTTCCGGACCTCCACACCGAGGTGTCGAGGTCTTGGAAGCGGCCCGTGTCTGCACGCATTTTCACCCCGCAAACGTCTGTTTATAGCAATATCGCGGGGTATAAGAGACACGGTTATGGTCAGCTGCCTCGGGTTGAACAGACGCTTGCGAGCCATCTGTCACCCGAGTCTGCGTCGACCGTTAAGGCTCCGACTTTGCCCACAAAACCTCTTAGAGTGACATCATCTTTTGTGGGCAAAGCATACTCGGCAGCAGGTCAAGCCGCCGCGTGTCTGCACACGATGTCTATCATGCAGGCATACCAGGCTGATCTACTAAGAGACCTGGGTGAAAGTCATGAGATCGGAGTCGATACTATTAATGAACTTCGATCGACTGCCGATCTCGCTCTCCGTGCCACCAAGGAGACGGCCCGATGCGTCGGCCGTTCTATGGCAGCCCTGGTGGCCACGGAGAGGCATTTATGGCTGAACCTTACGGATATCAAGGAAAGGGACAAGAGCTTTTTTCTTGATGCGCCGCTGTCTCCGGAGGGCCTGTTCGGTGACGCCGTCACCACGGTTACCGACAGGTTCCTGGAGGCGGATCCCCTCCGCGGGCGCACGGTGCTTACCGCTGTACACGGTACCCGTGCGTCCGCGGTACCATCACGGGGTCAGTCCGCCAACCCCGGCCGAGTGCCGGGGCGCGGAGGGGCCCCGCGGGTCATTCGAGGATGGCCCGCACCCTCTTCGGAGGGAAATTATGCCGTCGAGTCAGTCGTTCCCTGCCGGTTCGCCGCTTCAGGGCGCTGCACTCGCGGTGCAGAGTACATCAGAGACCAGCCTCGAGAGACTGGTTCCCTTAGTAGATTTTGTGTCAGAGTGGGAAAATCTGCCTCACATATCTCGTTGGGTCCTGCGATGTGTAAAGTTGGGGTACGCGATTCAGTTCAGATGCCGTCCCCCCAGCTTCAACGGGGTCCTCTCCACTATGGTGGACCCGGTGCAGGCTCTGGTGATGACTCAAGAAGTACAGACTCTGCTGCAAAAGGGGGCTATAGAGAGGGTTCCCCCCCCGGACAGGGAGTCAGGCTTTTACAGCCGGTACTTCATAGTGCCAAAGAAGGATGGTGGGCTGCGCCCCATCTTGGATCTTCGCGTCCTGAACCGAGCCGTGGCAAAGCTCAAGTTCAGGATGCTGACACTCAAACAGATCGTGTCTCAGATCAGGTCCGAGGACTGGTTTGTCACGATAGATCTCAAAGATGCATATTTCCATGTCTACATCCTTCCGCAGCACAGGAAGTTCCTGAGGTTCGCTTTCAGGGTAGAAGCGTACCAATATCGAGTGCTTCCTTTCGGTTTAGTCCCTTCACCCCGCACGTTCACGAAGTGTGTGGACGCTGCTCTGGTCCCCTTGCGTTTGCAGGGGATCCGCGTTCTCAATTACATCGACGACTGGCTGATACTAGCACAGTCAGCGCGTCTCGCGGTTCAGCATCGAGATGTTGTTCTCGCGCATATGAGAAGGTTGGGGCTGAGGCTCAACTCCGAGAAGAGTGTTCTCTCTCATGTGCAGAAGTTCACTTTTCTCGGGGTGAGTTGGGATTCAGTCGCTATGCAGGCTCGTCTGTCGGAGCCTCGCGTGGGGTCGATCCTCTCAGCCGTGAAAGGGGTGAAGCTAGGCCAGCCGCTCACTGTAAAGCAGTTTCAGAGACTGTTGGGTCTGATGGCAGCCGCGGCCAACGTTATTCCTTCAGGCCTGCTGTTCATGAGGCCGCTACAGTGGTGGCTCAAGACCAGGGGTTTTTCCCCGAGAGGGAACCCTTTTCGCGTAATCAAGGCAACGCGGCGGTGTCTCCGCACCTTGGTTATGTGGAAGGACCCCAGGTTCCTGACCCAGGGCCCGTCGCTGGGGGCACCGTGTCAGCGTACTTCTCTGACCACGGATGCCTCCCTGACGGGCTGGGGGGCGACCATGAGTGGTCGCTCGGCCCAGGGTCTGTGGCAGGAGCACCAGCGTTCGTGGCATATAGATTGCCTGGAAATGTTGGCGGTGTTTCAGGCTCTGAAGCACTTCCTGCCGCATCTCAGGGGCCATCATGTGCTTGTGCGAAAAAGCACAGACAGCACATTGGTGGTCTCCTTCTTCAACCATCAGGGGGGTTTGAGGTCCCGTCGCTTATACAAGCTGGCGCGCCTTATCCTCCTCTGGGCTCAGGGGAAATTGCTGTCAGTCAGGGCTATGTATATTCCTGGGCGGTTGAACGTGGGAGCAGACATCCTGTCGAGGCAGGGGCCAAGGCCCGGGGAGTGGAGACTCCACACCGATGTGGTGGAGCTCCTTTGGGAGAAGTTTGGCAGGGCCCAAGTGGACCTGTTCGCCACTCACGAGAACTCTCATTGTCATCTGTGGTTCTCCCTGTCGCCTCCAGCTCCTCTCGGACTGGATGCGATGGTACAGGAGTGGCCGAGGCTGCCCCTGTACGCTTTCCCCCCGATCGCTCTGCTTCCGGGAGTTCTAGAGAGAGTGCGCCGGGACGGGGCCCGTCTCCTTCTAGTAGCCCCGTTCTGGCCGGGCCGGGTATGGTTCTCGGATCTGGTGTCTCTCCTCGACGGCTCTCCCCTGGAGATTCCGTTCAGGAAGAACCTTCTCTCTCAGGCGGGCGGAGTTTTTGTTCACCCCCGCCCGGAGTTGTGGAAACTGTGGGCTTGGCCTCGGAGGGGGCCCAGCTCATAAGTTCCGGTCTCTCAACTGAGGTTGTTGAGACCATTCTACACTCCAGAGCTCCTTCTACGAGGAAACTTTACTACCTAAAGTGGAGACTCTTCACCTTATGGTGTCGAGATCACCTGCGGGATCCAGTTAACTGCCCTGCGAGCGTGGTGCTGGAGTTCCTGCAGGAGAGATTCTCTGCTGGGTTAGCCCCCTCCACACTAAAGGTGTACGTGGCGGCCATAGCTGCTTACCACACTCCTTTGAGTGGAGTTTCATTAGGGCGACACCCTCTAGTAACTCGTTTCCTCCGTGGAACCTTGAGGCTGAGACCTGTGACGCGCACCAGGGTGCCGGCCTGGGACTTATCCATCGTCCTTCGAGGCCTTTCCGAGGCTCCCTTCGAGCCGCTCGAGGAAGTTTCTGAGAAATTTCTCACTTTCAAAACAATTTTTCTTCTTGCTATTTCTTCTCTTAAAAGAATTGGGGACTTGCAAGCCCTCTCTGTCGCACCCTCGTGCTTGGAGTTTGCCCCGGGTATGGCTAAGGCCTTTCTCTCTCCGAGGCCCGGGTATATTCCTAAGGTCCTCACTAATCCTGTGAGACCTGTTGTGCTCCAGGCCTTCTGTCCTCCTCCCTTTGTGACGTCAGACCAGGAAAAGTTAAATCTGCTTTGTCCAGTTCGCGCCTTAGACGCCTATGTCCACAGAGCTGCCCTGTGGAGGAAAACTGATCAGTTATTTGTTTGCTACGGACCTCCATCCCGTGGGGGTCCGGTGTCAAAGCAGAGGATGAGCAAGTGGGTAGTCGAGGCTATCTCACTGGCTTATGTGGCGGCCGGACAGCCTTCTCCTTTGGCTGTTCGGTCCCACTCCACTAGGAGTATGGCTGCTTCTCAAGCTCTCTTGGCAGGGGCCTCCCTGCAGGAAGTGTGTGATGCGGCGGGGTGGTCCTCGCCGCATACTTTTGTCAGGTTCTATGAACTAGATGTTTCTGCTACTCCGGGGTCTCGGGTGCTCGCCTCGTAGCTGTTACAGGCGGGCATCCAGACTCGCATGGGGACGTGGGTATTCTCGTTCCCAAAGCGGTGACGCAGCTCGAGTTCCCTTGAAGGGGAACGTCTCGGTTACGACTGTAACCTTAGTTTCCTTCCTGATAGGGAACGAGACGCTGCGTCACCCGGCCATACTCCTCGCATGCCCGCAAGCGCCTTGTTTCAGGCCTTCTTCAGAAGCTAACGGCGTGTGTTTGCCGGTGTGCTTTATAGCTTCCGGGTCTATGACGTCACCCGCCTATGACGTTCCGTCTCTCTATTGGACTGATGACATACGTGCTTCACGACGCAATCACGCAGAGGCGTTCCCAAAGCGGTGACGCAGCGTCTCGTTCCCTATCAGGGAACTAAGGTTACAGTCGTAACCGAGACGTTTTACACATCAGCCCAGTCTAGTCTGTAAAGTTATTGATACGCAGTCAGGGTTTTTTTTTTTTACACATTAATCTGAAAATGAATGTGGCACACCCAGTTTTTAAAATGTACATCCAGAGACTCTTTTCTGGCTATGTGGACTCAATATGATCATAACTCAGTTGTTTTCATATCAGAGCACAGATGAGGTGGAGCTGCTTCAGAACAGAGAGGGTGAGACAGGGAAAAGCGTGATTTTGATTTGTTGGTGATAAAAGGGAAGAAGTGTACATGATAAATAGTGAATACAGTTTGAATATTATCAAATAAATGTTCTTCTTGTAGGAGCCAAATTGCGTGTTGTTATTTGTTTAGAATATTTTTTTAACATGGTCACATCATCACATGGGTGTGGTTTCATATTATTTACCTGCTCACTTGTGTGGTGGAGAGAAACAGAATGATATTTTTGATATTTGAAATGATATTCAGGCCCTGATATTTTTCTGTTGACTGTTTAGATTAGATTAGATTAGATTCAACTTTATTGTCATTACACAAGTACAAGTACAAGGCAACGAAATGCAGTTTAGGTCTAACCAGAAGTGCAATAGCAGCAAGTGCAGGATATACAATGGATGCGTAAGTGCAGGACATGGATATGTACTGAATATATATAAATATGTATAAATAGAGAGTTGTCTTACTATAAACAGAACTGAATTTACAGGTGAATATGTACAGTGAATAAATATACAGATGGCTATTACTATAAACAGAATTTACAGGTGAATATGTACTATGAATATAATATACAGATGGCTATTACTATAAACAGAATTTTACAGATAGAGGTTAGGCTAATATGAGGAATATAGCAGTGGATTAGGGTAGTGCAATAGATTATGGACAGAGTTATCCGGAAAAAAAAAAAGTGTAAAGTGCAGTGGAAAGTGGTTGCATATTACAGTTAGAAGTACGGTGCAAAATGCAAATGTAAACATTGGTACTATAAATACAGTCGGCAGTGCAAATGAGCATAATCCAGTTAAGATATGGTAGTGCAAGATGCATATGTAAACAGTTGTTACTGTGATAAACAGTCGGTAGTGCAAATAACAAAGTGAAGGCGGATGTGAGGTAGGAGAGTTATCAGTATATGAGGGAAGTGGATCAACGGGGGTTTGAGTTCAATAAAGAGACAGCTCTGGGGAAAAAACTGTTCTTAAGTCTGCTGGTCCTGGTCCGGAGGATCCTGAAACGCCTGCCGGAGGGCAGGAGAGAAAACAGTCTGTGGGCTGGGTGAGAGGAGTCCTTGAGGATGCTGCAAGCTCGATGCAGACAGCGTTTCCTCTGGATGTGCTCGATGGCAGGTAGTGGAGTCCCTGTGATGCGCTGGGCAGTTTTCACCACCCGCTGCAGTGCCTTGCGCTCCGCAACAGAGCAGCTCCCATACCATACTGCGACACAGTTGGTCAGGATGCTTTCTATTGCGCAGCGATAGAAGTTCACCAGGATAGCCGAGGAGAGCTGATTCTTCCTCAGTGTCCTCAGGAAGAAGAGGCGCTGGTGAGCCTTCTTGACCAGGCTGGAGGTGTTGGTCGTCCACGACATGTCCGCCGAGATGTGGGTCCCCAGGAACTTGAAACTGGAGACACGTTCAACAGCCATTCCATTGATGTGGATGGTGTCGTGTGTGCCTCTTGACTCTTTCCTGAAGTCCACGATGAGCTCCTTCGTTTTGGTGGTGTTGAGGAGCAGGTTATTATCAGCGCACCATGTGGCCAGGTGCTGGATCTCTTCCCTGTAGGCAGTCTCATCGTTGTTGCTGATGAGCCTAATCACCGTAGTGTCGTCCGCAAACTTGACGATGGAATTAGATCCATACACAGGCTTGCAGTCGGAGGTGAAGAGGGAGTAGAGAAACGGACTTAGCACACAGCCCTGTGGTACGCCAGTGTTGAGTGTGATGGACGTGGAGCAGGTGGATCCTGATCGAACATTCTGGGGTCTGTCAGTTAGGAAGTCCAAAATCCAGTTACACATTGAAGTGATGATGCCCAGGTCTCCAAGTTTGGCAATTAACTTGGATGGGATGACAGTGTTGAATGCTGAGCTGAAGTCAACAAACAGCATACGTGCATAAGTGTTTTTATTGTCCAGGTTATAATTTAGTTTCAGTTGTGATGAACTTTTGTCAATTTTTTTTATGCCATGCTTTCATTTCAGAGAACAGATGAGGTGAAGCTGCTTAAAGACAGGGATAGGGAGAAGTAGCTCAGAGTTGCAGGTATGTGCTGTGTAAAGGGTCAGGTAATTAATTTTAATTACGTCATGTCGGAAACAGGCTAGCACATTTTCATATTTCATAGGTGAGACAGGGAACAGGCGCAATCGAAGAAGTGCAGGTAGGCGGGCAGGATGCTGAACCCAACCATGCTAACCAGGAAGCATGTGTTTGGTTCTTACATTTGAGGAGACAGGACAGTATAGAAGGTTGAATAGTTAGTATATGGAGAAATGGGATTGAATTGATAGATGGAGGACAATGAAAAAATATCTTTATATTAAAGTTACATGTATGTTTTTATGTTTGTGAGATTGTGTTTCAATTTTGCATCTTGTGTAACAAATAATCTTGTGTACCTGCGGTTTGGTGGATGTGTCTCTGACAAATGTCTGATTTAACAGTTAGTTTGAAATAAAAGTTTGTTTAACAGTGGAAATTGTGTTTCACATTATTTAAATTACAGATTACTGTATGAACAAGAGAAATCTATTACACTCAAAAAATATATATATATATATATGTATTGCCTCTTGTTCAGTTTAATTTATTAAAATTAGCTAAGTCAATTAGCATGTTTTTACATTTTTAATTTAATATTTTATTTAAAGCTGCAGTCTGTAACTTTTTTTGTTAAAGGGGTCATGAACTGGCTTTTTAAAAAATGTTATACTGTTGTCTGAGGTCAACTAATGACATTTGCGTGGTTTTTACATTCAAAAACATCATAAGGAATAAGTAATAGGCTATTTTCTGCCTTGGTTTTGAGGCTCTCTGAAGAAACGTTCGGTTTTGATGGGCGTGCCGCACTGAAGACTTGGAAGTAAACGCCCACGGCTAGGATTGGATAAGATTTGCATATTTAATGAGCTTCTGCTCCCCTCAGTACATGTGGGAATTGTTTTGAAAGCTTCTGGAGAAACACTCACAGGACTCGCAACATATCTTTATCAAATAAACACAATGATTAATCTCTCATCCACCCACGTTTGATTGGAATATAATTTCTGTATTACTTGGCCGGCCTGATCATCAGTGAATATAACTGCGAACCGTACACACACGCGCGTGCGCGCGCGCACATTTCACTATAGCCCGTCAGCTATGGGGTTACGTTTCTGCCACATTTCTGCACGTGCAAGATCATATTTTGAGAGCACAAGATCATATTTTGAGCGCGCAAAAGGGAATTTGCGTGAACTGAGTTTTGCTGAGAAATGTTCATCTCGCAAATAATAAAGTATTTTGAACAAACGAAAAAAAAAATGTGTAGTTCTAACTTCTTACTGATCTTCAAGTTATGTAATTATTGGAATTTGAATGTGACCGAGCTAGGGTTTCTTTCTAATGTTACATGTTTTCAGAAATGAAGATGGACAGACTTTTCCCCTTTTAATTAGTTAAGTGTGTAAGCACAGAACAAAATTTGCCGCAGAATATTTAAATAATAAAAAACATCAAATAAACGTAGTAAAAAGTTAGAAGTACCACTTAATTGAGGTGCAGGAAACACTGGGACATGCCATTTGATAATATGATACGATTTGATATTAATTTAGTTTAAAAATATATATACTTACATGTGGGAGTCTTGTGATGGGTTGTTAAGACAGCCAATCAGAATTTAGCATTCTCATCTCTGATTGGCTGGAATTATGGCATATTGTAACGTTGGGTTGTGTTGAGCAAGCGAGCCATTGTCGGTTAGAGAGCAATCAGAGCAATCTGGGTATCAGAGAGCAAGCAACTGAAACGTTGCACATGTGAAAGAGAACGTCTGCGCACATCCAAATAAACATATTTTAAATGCAAAATTGATTTTCGTTTGCTCAAAATACTTTTTTATTTCATGCTGCCCATCATAAATCAAAGCACGAGACAACCAGGGGTCGGAGGAGAACACCGGAAAATGTGACAGAATGGACAATTCTCCAGAGGACGCAGCCTTCAAAATTAAATCAGACACAGCTAGTGGGTGTCCTTTTTGCGCGAAATAAGAGGTGTGTATGGACAAACAGTAAAAGACAGTAAAAGTGCTGCAGGTCACGTCACGTGTAGAAATGGCAAGTGGGAGAGATAAGGAAGGCTGCCTGGAGTTGGAGGGATTCGCCAGCATCGTATAACGCCGGCTTCACACCGCTCGCGCAAGCAGTGTGTTGGCAGGGCACATGCAGTGCTTATGGAGAGCGGGAGCCGCGCGCGCCCGTTGTCCATTCACACACTGGCAGCGTTTGTCTCGTGCAGCTGAACCGCGGCTCGTGTATTGCAAAAACAGACAAATATTGTCCATTCTGTCACATTTTCCAGCTTCTCCTCCGACCCCTGCCTGTCTCATGATTTGATTTATGATGGGCTGCATATATCTGCTGCAAATGCGACCTGTTCCCTTTCGTTCAGTCACTACGACGTACGTTAGTGACTAACGAATGGGGGTTTCGCTTAGAAGCCAATAATCTCAGAGAATTCAACAGCGCCCAATGGCAGTGCCAATGCCATGGGCATGCGGAATTTGCATGCGTAACTCCGCCCCACCTCGTGGGTATATAAGGAAGTACGCTGGCAACATCGCATTATGTTTCTGCTTTGGAGCCAAGAGTATCTCTTCACTCCTTCAAGCCTGATCTGAGTCTTCGACAAGCCTTCGAGACGAGCAGCTTTCCAGAGACGTTGGTGTGACGGCGCGTTCCAGTGATCATCATCTGCCTGCCTGCTGATCTGCGCAGTGGTCTGCTAGTCAGCTGGTGTGTGGTCCCTGGGCGCTTCGGCGTTCTCTGCGAAGCTTCCTCTCATAAAAGAGCTTACACGTGACGCGTCCTTTTCAGGATGTCTCGTCCGTGTACTTCTGGGTGTGGCCGGTCGTTATCTCCCTCTGATGGGCACAAACACTGCCTGGTATGTTTGGGCTTTCAACATGCCCAGGCAGCGTTTGTGGATGAGTCATGTTCCCACTGCGGGAACATGACCATCGCGGTGTTGCGGTCAAGACTCCATGACCTTCGTAATGAAGTGAGAGTCCCCTCTACCACACCCCGATCTACTGAGTCCCAGAGGCCCAGTACTTCGGCTGGTGGTCAGGGTGACCTGATGGTTACGGTGTGGAACAAAGCCCCGACGCTCATGCCTCGGGCCACACCCCCATCTTGCACACTGCAACCCGTGAGTGTTCAGACGCAGATCGCGGGGCCGGCTCCTGCCCCCCCGCGCATCTCGTTTGGCGCTCCGGAGGAAGATGCGATGTCGGTCACCGCATCACAAGGTGGGCTCGAGTCCTCTGAGGATGACGACTCGGCTGTGCTGCCGCCTTCGGGCGCGCCAGCATTGCCCGAGTCGGACCCAGAGCTGACAGCCATGTTGTCTCGGGCAGCCGCGAGCTTAGGGATAGAGTGGAACCCTCCGCCCTGTCCCGAACGCTCTAGGCTCGACGATTGGTTTTTGGGAGCGCACGCTGACAACCGTCAGTCCCCGCCCCCAATACCTTTCTTTCCCGAGCTTCATGAGGAACTCGCGCGGTCCTGGAAGTCCCCGTTGTCTTCCCGTGACCGTTCGGCGACTTCCACCGCCTTCTCCGTCCTCGATGGGGTGGCGGCTAATGGGTACACTGGGGTCCCCCCAGTTGAACGTTCTGTTGCGATGCAACTGTGTCCTCAGAGCGCTTCAACCTGGCACGGTGATCCTAAGCACCCCTCCAAAGCCTGTCGATTCACATCAACCTTGGTGGCGAAATCGCACAGAGCCGCGGGGCAGGCTGCCGCTTCTTTGCATGCCATGGCGATCCTCCAGGTCTACCAGGCCAGGATCCTCAAGGACATGCACGAGGGTGGAGTTGATCTGGGCGACGAAGGTGACCGCACGCTCCCTGGGTCAAGTGATGTCCACAAACGTGGTCCAGGAGCGTCACCTATGGCTGAACCTGGCCTATATGCGGGACACCGAGCGGACCCGGTTCCTCGATGCCCCCATATCCCAGGCCGGCCTCTTCGGCGGGGCGGTTGAGGGCTTTGCCCAACAGTTCTCAATCGCCCAGAAGCAGACTGAGGCTATAAAACACGTAATGCCCCGGCGGCCAGCTGCTGCCTCCACCCAGCCGCCGGCACAGTCGCCTCAGTCTGCTCCACGCCGAGGACGCCCTCCTAAGGCTCCCGCCCCTCCCGCCCGGCCCAAGCAGCAGCCTTCACCCGGGTCGTAGTGACTGAACGAAAGGGAACGTCTCGGTTGCGTATGTAACCCTCGTTCCCTGAGGAGGGAACGGAGACGTACGTTTCCTTTGCCACGTCAGCTGTGCTGCCTGGAACGCGGAGTTCAGTCTTGGCTCCTGCAGCAGTAACATAATGCGATGTTGCCAGCGTACTTCCTTATATACCCACGAGGTGGGGCGGAGTTACGCATGCAAATTCCGCATGCCCATGGCATTGGCACTGCCATTGGGCGCTGTTGAACTCTCGGAGATTATTGGCTTCTAAGCGAAACCCCCATTCGTTAGTCACTAACGTACGTCTCCGTTCCCTCCTCAGGGAACGAGGGTTACATACGTAACCGAGACGTTCCCCTCTGTCCCAAACACACATGCATATAACATGTTGTATATAAACAGTTCACATGATAAATGTAACATTAAAGTTAAGATATGCTTCTAGTTTTAATAATTTAAACAGGATTATCACATAAACTATATTGTGTATATTGATGAACAAAACTGCTTGTTTGAACATAAGAATAAGTCTTAGTTAATTAAAACATTAAGTTGGACCAACATAAAAAAATATAGTTTGTGTAATGTAATAAAGTTAAGTTAAACATACTAAAGTAAATCAATTTGACCAATAAGCCAACTTAACTGAATGATTTGGAATGAACTAAATCACTTTTTGACTGCAGTCTGGGAGCAGTGCGTTTTTTTTCTGCTAATTTATGTGTTTATACACTCACTCTCTTTTATGTTTAATAATGTGTTCATACAGATAAGCACAAAATCATATTTTCATTCCAGGCTACAGGATCTTGTGTTTCTCTGATGCACATGATTGAAGAAACAGTCAGGATGTTGCACACCAGAGACTGTAGATATTACTATTAAATATAATAAATAATTTATTATAATAAATAATAAAATATGTGACCCTCCCATTACCAAAGATTAAATCCTATTCAAAATATAATGTACAATGTTATTTATTAATATATTTGTGGCAAGCAGCGAGTCCGGGGTGAGGCTAGTGTGGTGAGTGATAATGAATGCCAGCTGCGTGTTTACTTTCATTTTGTGTTTTGTTTATTAAAGTTTGTTCAACGTTTTCCGGTTCCCACCCCCTTCTTCCCATAACTATGAACTTAATTACAATATTCTCTCATGAAAGTATGTTTATTATTTGACTGATATGGACAAAGAGGCAAGAAGTCTGATATGATAAAAGTTTAATGAGATGTAAAAAAAAAATAATAATAATAATTCTTTATTATTGTTCAGTTGCTGTATTATATGATCTACATGTTATTTTTCAGATGTCATCAGTGTAATCTGTGAGGATGTGACTGGAACTGTGGGAGAAGAAGTAACTCTCACCTGCAGCGTCTCTCTGAGTCCGGAGTGCACTGAAAGATGCATTAGACTGTATAAGTTTCAATACCCTGAGAACTATAAAGACTCAGAAATCTGTAAAGAAGAGTTTCCTGTGGGCTCCTGTGAACAGAGAAACAGCTTCACATGCAGCTTCAATCCAACTACAGCAACGACAGGACAATTCAGATTCTTTGTGCAAACACAGTGTGCAAGAAAAATAACAGGATTCACTGTGAGCATAACAGGTACTGTATAATACTGCTGATTATAATTCAATACATGTTTACAACTGTACTTTTATTTTCAATCTACTAACAGTAAGTTTAAGGTCTAAGAAACTGATGCATCTCTCATCTCCCTCTGAATCAGAGTAATTTCAGAGATGATTAGATTTGTGTTGAGAAATCAGTTTGATCAGATTCTCAGCATCAGAAGTGTTTTGTGAAGTTTGTGTGGAGAATCTGACTGATGGGCTGAAGATGAGTTTATGAGTTAAACAATTCTGTTAATTCCACCTTTTCTGATACCAACAAAGACAAGCAAGTTCAAACAGCGGTTCCTGGATCAGGGAATAGTTCAGGATATAAGAACACGGTCATCGCTGCAGTTATGGGCTGTTTCATCATCACCCTCATCATCATGACAACATGACAATCATTCACAAAACTCAACTAAACTACAGCAAACTTTGTGGATTCCAGATGAGGATGTGTCTGGGCCGCAGACATGATGAGGACAACAGCAACTGTCCAGAATCTGTGATCTAATATCACTGACTCAACAGGACAAAAACATTGAGTTTTGTTTGACTTTTAATGTGAAGCTCAAAGACTCAAACTTTATAGGAACTCCATAAACTATATCTGTACACACATTACTCTCTGCTAAACCTCAAACCACTGATCTATATCACTCTGAGTGTGGGTTTAAAACTCTGTTTCTGTTAAATAATGGTACATTATTGATCTCTTTGATCAGTGTGTGTGTGTATGTGTGTTTGTATTTGGTAAGTGGCATTATAGCTTAAGTATTGAAATAATTTCTAATAAAAAACGTCTCGGTTACGTATGGTAACCCTCGTTCCCTGAAGGAGGGAACGGAGACGTACGTCGGACGTACCGACGAATTGGGATCACTTCTGGGAGCCCCTATCAGCTTCGAGCTATCTAGAACCGGCCAATGAACAATTGGCGTGCGAGATTTGCATCTCGCGCTCCACCCCGCGCAGCGGGTATAAACAGGAAGCGAGAGCGAATGCACGCTGTTTTTCACTGAGGAGCCACACGTAGTGGCTCGACCTGCAGTGATGGTGCAGCAACTGTGGCGACGGGACGTACGTCCCGTTCCCTCCTTCAGGGAACGAGGGTTACCATACGTAACCGAGACGTTCCCATTCAGTCGGTCACGTTCGACGTACGTCGGACGTACCGACGAATTGGGATCCCCTATGGAAAACGCCATAGTTACTACCACTTCCAGCGCCCAGCGATGAGCCCCACGGACCCCGATCTGATGCGGGCGGGTAGGTTCACGCAGGGAGAGTCAAAGCTGCTGTTCCGCAAGACCCATTCAGCTGACTGTATTGGATAACGCTGGGAAAGCGTGCCTGTGAAGGCAGCTGCGGAAGCCACATCATGCCCAGAGGGAGTTAACATGTGGAGAATACACGTATGGGCTGACCGTGGGCAGCACAACATACGGAAGTCCCAGGGGTGGCCCCGGCCAATTAGTGGAGGGGGAACAACACGTACCTGGAACGGCAGAGGGCACTCTGCCGAGGGAAAGACACGGGCTCGCCGTATGGAGCCGTACCGTGGAAGAATACACATATGGGACCGCCGTGGAGGTCACTACATATGGAACCCGGCCTAACACAAGTTCCACCAATGCATACGAGTGTTAGACCTGGCGTCGAACGCTCCGCCACGTCCGACTGCCGCGGGTTGCGGAGGACTCAACAGGGTTCGCCGTTCCGGGGAACTCGACTGGAGCAAAATAAGCGCACGCATCCGTCTACCATAGGGGAGGGAATGGCGCAGCAAGCCAACACTAGAACAGGCATTTCGGTGTTACTGACTATGGGAAGTGAGCATACAGGAAGATACCGGCTCTACACGGAGGCTATAGAATCTAGCGAACGTGTTAGGTGTCGCCCAGCCCGCAGCTCTACAATATCTGTCAGCGAGGCGCCACGAGCCAGCGCCCAGGAAGAGGCAACACCCCTAGTGGAGTGGGCTCTTCACCCGAGCAGGCAGGGCACGTCTTGGGACTGATAAGCCAAGACGATGGCACCCACTATCCAGTGGGCCATCCTCTGCGTGGAGACAGCCTTTTCCTCTGCTGTCCTCCGTAACAGACGAAGAGCTGCTCTGAGGTCCTGAAGCTTTGCGTTCTATCCACGTAAGTCCGGAGAGCACGGACGGGACAGAGAAAAGTTAGGGCTGGGTCTGCCTCCTCCGAAGGCAGCGCTTGCAGGCTCACCACTTGGTCCCGGAAGGGAGTAGTGGGAACCTTGGGCACATATCCAGGCCGGGGTCTCATGATCACATGAGAGTTACCGGGCCCGAATTCCAGGCACGATTCGTCAACCGAAAATGCCTGCAGGTCCCCTACCCTCTTGATGGAGGCCAACGCAGTCAGGAGTACTGTCTTTAACGACAGAATTTTCAACTCAGCTGACTGCAGAGGCTCAAAGGGTTCTCTCTGTAGTGCAGTTTAGCACCAGAGTTAAGTCCCAAGAGGGTATGGAGGGAGGACGAGGCGGATTTAACCTCCTCGCCCCCCTAAGGAACCTGTCGACCAGATCGTGCTTACCTAGAGATTTTCCATCTACTAGCTCATGATTAGCGGCGATAGCGGCAACATAGACTTTGAGGGTGGAGGGAGACAGCCTTCGCTCCAACCCATCTTGTAGAAAGGCAAGCACAGATCCGATCGAACATCTTCGGGGGTCTTCTCGGCGAGAAGAGCACCAATCGACGAACAGGTTCCACTTCAACGCATAGAGGCGCCTCGTAGGGGGGCTCTAGCGGAAGTGATGGTGTCAACTACCGCTTGCGGTAGGTCACCTAGAACCTCTGCGTCCCGTCCAGGGACCAGACATGGAATTTCCAGAGGTCTGGACGCAGGTGCCATAGGGTGCCCCGTCTCCGAGTCAGGAGGTCCTTCCTCAGAGGAATGGGCCAGGGAGTTGCTGTCGCAAGGAGCACTAGTTCCGGGAACCAAGTCCGGTTGGGCCAATATAGAGCGACCAACAGGACTTGCTCCTTGTCCTCCCTGACTTTGCACAGTGTCTGCGCAAGAAGGCTCACTGGGGGAAACGCATACTTGCGTGCTTCCCGGGGCCAGCTGTGGGTCAGGGCATCCGACCCGAGGGTTCCCTCGGTCAAGGAATAAAACCACTGACAGTGGGTCGTCTCTTGGGAGGCAAACAGGTCTACCTGTGCGGCCCGAAACGACTCCAGATTAGCTGGACCGCTTGGGGATGGAGTCGCCATTCTCCCGGAAGCACCGGCTGACGTGACAGCTCGTCGGCTGCACGATTGAGCAGGCCCGGAATGTGAATGGCACGAAGCGACCTCAGATGCTTCTGACTCCATAAGGGGAGATGGCGGGCGAGTTGTGATATGCGACGAGAGACGTACGCAACGGTCGCAGTGTTGTCCGTACGGACCAGAACGTGCTTGCCTCTGAGCGGAACTTTGAAGCGGCTGAGTGCAAGACGAACTGCTAACAACTCGAGGCAATTGATATGCCATTGCAGTTGAGGCCCCGTCCACAGACCCGAAACTGCAAGCCCGTTGTACGTGGCACCCCAACCCGTGGATGAGGCATCCGTGGAGACAACGGAGTGCCTGGACACTTGTTCTAGGGGAAATCCCGCCCGTAGAAACAAAGGGTCCGACCACGGGCCGAAGGTTTGGCGGCACCTCGGAGTCACTTGGACACGGAGGGAACCGCTGTGCCACGCCCATCTCAGGACTCAATCGTGTAGCCAGCGTTGAAGCGGTCTCATATGAAGCAATCCGAGCGGCGTTACTGCGGCTGCGGATGCCATATGCCCCAGGAGCCTCTGAAAATGTTTCAGTGGTACCGCTGTCCTGCCTTTGAACGAATTCAAGCAGTTCAACACTGACTGGACGCGCGCTCGGTGAGGCGCGCTGTCATGATGACCGAGTCTATCTCCATACCGAGAAAAGAGATCCTCTGTGTGGGACAGAGTTTGCTCTTCTCCCAGTTGACCCGAAGTCCCAACTGGCTGAGGTGACTGAGCACCTTGTCCCTGTGTTCGCACAACTGCTCTCACGACTGGGCAAGGATCAGCCAGTCGTCGAGGTAGTTGAGAATGCGAACACCATGCTCTCTCATGGGGGCAATGGCCACCTCCGCAACCTTCGTAAAGACGCGGGCGACAGGGACAGGCCAAAGGGCAAGACGCGGAACTGACATGCCCGTCCCTCGAACATGAAGCGCAGAAAGGGCCGGTCGAGGGGAAACGAGAATGAAAGTAAGCGTCCTTCAGGTCGATCGCTGCAACCAATCTTGGGGACGGACGCACCTGAAGATGTGCTTCTGCGTTAGCATTCTGAACGGCAGCCTGTGAAGGGACCGGTTCAAGAATCGCAGGTCCAAGACCGGCCATAACCCGCCGCCTTTCTTGGGTACAATGAAGTACGGGCTGTAGAACCCGGACCTCATATCGGCTGGAGGGACCGGCTCCATCGCGTCCTTCGCCAGTAGGACTGCGATCTCCGCCCGGAGCACGGGGGCGTTCTCCTTCGTTACTGGGAAGTGAACGCCCCCAAACTTAGGGGGATGCCTGGCGAACTGAATCGCATAGCCGAGTCTGATGGTACGGCCCCGAGACGGGCTGGGAAGCTCTAGCCAGGCTTCCAGACACCGAGCAAGGGGATTAACCACAGACGTACCCGCAGCGGGGCAGCGACGCGGAATGCAGGGATCCGACTCGGGCGGCATGGAGCGGCCCGAAGTGGGATCTGAGTGTGCTGTGCAACACTTACCTGCGTCCGCGGAGGGGGCGTGCGAGTGTGGGGAGGCCGCTTGAGTGCGTCCCACAGCCGGCGCCCCCTGCTGGCGAAGGGAGAGGCGTCTGAGGGTGGCGAGGCATGGGAGCGTCGACCACCGCCAAGCGCGCTCCCAAATGAAGGAGGGGCTGAGCGTGGCAAGGCTTTGTGGCGTTGCGCACGGTCTGCCTCACCTCCTTTCTCAGCGGGGAACAAGAGTGGCGAGGCATAGCGTCGCGCACTGTTGTCCACACACCGCTGAGAAGAGGGGAATGAGAGTGGCGAGGCTTTGTAGCGTCACACACTGCCATTCTCGCCCTCTTGTGGGGAGGGGAATGAAAGCGGCGAGGCTCTGTAGCGTCACACGCTGCCATTCCTGAACTCCCGAGACCCAGAGGTATTGGAACTGCTCTTTTTTTTTTTTTTTTTTTTTTGGGTACCACTGGCTGTTTTTAACATCAGTGGCGGAACAGAATTACTAATGGTTTTCCACCCGGCCCTCCTCCGGGGAAGAACATTTCCAGACCAAATCCGGGTCAATTGTGTTTCTGGACCAGGGTGGACATCGTCAAGCCAAGGGCCAGCGCTGTGCGCAGCTCAACCTCGGCTCAGAACTACCCTCGTGCACTAAGCAGGGTGGAGGTGGCCTGCCAGTGGCACTGCCACCCCACCGATGAGGGTAGTGAGAGAGAGGAAAACTTTATACAGATTATGGCCCTATTGGTGTTCCATATTTTGGCACCAATAGTTCCACAATGCCAAAGCCTTCCAATGCACATCCGAAAAAAAGGCAAGGGGCAGGCAAGGCGATTTACGCGTTGCACTATGCCTCAGCCATCCGGGAAAGCATGGCTGTCAAGTATGAATCTGATTCAGCACGAGCGCCCACTATTACGGTGGGAATCTCAGCATCATCCTCATTTTCAACACATAACAGCCCTCTCTCCGATGCAGCGATTGACATCTGTCTTCTGCTAGAGCCCCAAATGAAACGCTAGGTCCCCTTTCAAGGACCAGCAATCCCATCTGTAAGCTACCTGCAGACACGTGAGACAGTGGGTGTGGCCGTGAGACGGCACACGGCGCGCTGAACACTCAAGCCCCTATGAAAAAGGCAAGACGAACAGCGCGCCGACGTGGCCATGCTCTCATGAGAGAGCATAGACCACCCACGAACACAGTCTCAACATACTTGCGATGCGATAGAGGAGTGAGGAGCGCACAGAGATGTACGCGGCGGGGAAGCCTCACTGTAATCCTCAGGCCACCCAGGCTTATCAGCCAAAATAGTCCCCCCTCTGGTGCACCAGAAAAGAGACTAGATCGGGGTATAAGCGAAGGGACTCAACCCCGTTTGAGGCATCATAGTCTCGACCGTGCATCAGAGGCGCCGAGTGACGCGCGCAGAGTTGCCGTGGCAACCCGCGCTGTCACCCGGCAGCCAGACGGCACACGGCGCGCTGAACACTCAAACCCTCACGCGGAAGGTGAGATGACCAGCGCGTCGACGTGATCCCGTTCCCCTGGGAGAACATGGATCACCCACGACACAGTCTCAACATGTTTATGCGAGAGGGATCGTGGCCGTCAGGACAGGAAACAACCGCATCCAGAAACGCACGAGTGGAATGACGTCTTGAAAAAGACGCAGTGTCACACCCGTGTACTCTTTTGTGAGGAAACGCTCTGTGCTGAAGCACTCAGGGGGAAACGCGACAGCGCACGGGATTGTAGTGCAGCCCGTGCCTGTACTCAATACAGGAAAACGCCCAAACCAGACCAACAGAAATTTGTTGCTGTGAAAACAGCAGTTTTCTCTGTAGCACAGAGGCAGCTGATGAGTCTTCCGCGGTCCCGCTGGAATGTGCCGTCTCTCCAACACGCGTTTCTCCTCTTCTCCGGTTCTTTCAAACTCTTTATTTGTCTTGCTGATAGCAGCGAACTTAATTTGAGTGGTCTTCGTTCTGCCGTGTGGCTCCGAAGTGAATGACAGCGTGCATTCGCTCTCGCTTCCTGTTTATACCCGCGGCGCGGGGCGGAGCGCGAGATGCAAATCTCGCACGCCAATTGTTCATTGGCCGGTTCTAGATAGCTGGAAGCTGATAGGGGCTCCCAGAAGTGATCCCAATTCGTCAGTACGTCCGACGTACGTCGAACGTGACCGACTGAATGGGAACTTAATATTTTGTACCTGCAATTTTCTAACGATGCAAACAGTGGGGCTTTGTAATGTTCTTTTATATTGTTTAAAAATAAAGCAAAAATTAATAAATAAACTCATGTGATGCTCTCTAAAAATGAATATCTGGAAACTTTTTCTAAGTTAAAAACTAGTAAAGTGGGTGAAGGGCAGCCGCACAGATATGATCTGAATTTATGCCTTATTTAAGATACATGAACTTATTGTGCAGTTAAACTTTAGATATTGGTATTTTTTTCCGGGGAAAAGGAAATTTGCAGGTAGAATGATTTTTATTAAGCCTATGGTTTTGGTATAAGTTTAGATCAATTTGAGAGTAAGTTTAGGTTTATGCATTGGGCAGATGTTTTTATCCAAAGCGCTTTACATTTTATTCAAGTTTTACATTTGATCAGTTCATGCATTAATTGAACCCATGACCTTGTCTAACCTTTACAGTCATATACTCTTCTGTTTGAATGACATTTTACTGTTCTGATAAAGAAAACTAATACTGATAAAAGCAAACAAGCGTCGAGCATTCTGTCACGGTATAGGAGGCTGTATATAAAGCACACAATGAGATACTCAGAATATCTTTCAATCTGATAATAAACTGGAGAAACACAATCACACACACACTGCCGTTAAACATGGGAGACTAAACAATCCAGGGCAAGGAACAAACTGAAACTGAGGGCTAAACTACACAGTCAAACAAAGGAGCTGACAAGATAATTAACACAAAATCAAGAACAATCACATTATGATTTATGTAGTTTAAAATGCATTATAGTGACCATCACGTCTACCTATAGGAATACGACGTCTATCATAGCATGCATATATCAGCTCCTTCAGTATTATCAGCTGCTATCCGTTCTCCGGAGCTAATAACCCTCATCCATCCCTCCTCCACTCGTCAGTCAGGATTTGGCATCTGAATCAGACTAAATTCCCGAATTAGGTTGTACATTTAAATATTGACATTAATGCTATCTGCAATACATCATTGCTTCTGTTCTGTTTACCCTAAGGGGTTTATCACTGCTCTTCTACAGTTCTTGCCCAGAACAAAACCATACCGCCAATCTAAACTATATGCTAATAGTCTATCACTCTGACGATAGTGATCCTGACAGAAATGAAAATTAGCCCATGATTTACTCACCCTCATGTCATCCTAGGTGTATATGACATTCTTCTTTCAGACAAATACAATCGGAATTATATAAAAAAAAAATTCAAGCTTTATAATGGCTGTGAATGGCAGCCCAAAACTTAAAGCTCAAAAAAGTGCATCCATCCATCCATTATAAAAGTACTCCACACCTTCTGAAACGAATCAATACATTTGTGGTTGTATGTCCTTTTTTGAGCGCGTGTGTGTGTGTGTGTGTGCGTGCGTGCGTGCGTGCGTGCGTGCATGTGTGTGTGTGCTCGAGATTCTTTTGCTCCGCCCACTGCACAAGTTTAGCTGTTTTTGGAAAGAATCTGTACAGCGTATCTGTCTTTTATAAATATGATAAAACTAAAGACTCTTCAGAGATATGAAGGATCAACACTACTCTATAGGTACTCAAGATTAACATGAGAATGGCAGAAACTGTGTGTGTTATGCCCCTTTAAAGAACGCCACACACACGCACACACACACATATCTCCTGGGCATCCTGCAGAATTCAAACAACCAGATGATGACTTAAAAAATCCTGAAGTGTGTGTAGATAGAAATGGCTCATTCTAAGGTAATAAAAACATAATGGTTCATTATGTAAGGTCTTTTATACACCACTGAAAACAGTTATGTATATTATATTGCATTTCTGTCAATAGATCCTCATAAATACTAGGCTACACACTGCACCTTTAAGTCACACTAGACTTTGAGAATGCAACATTTCTTTGGACTCTCCAACGGTCGTGATATGAGGTCACTCTGAAGCGTATTTTTTATAAACATGAATCCAACATGTAAAAAATAGTAATACACTCAACATGTAAAAAATCAGTAGAGAAATTACCGTATAGACAAGCTCACAGGCAATCTTTTACTGTCTATGAGGCAATGTATTCAAATAAATAAATACTATGCAAAATGACAAAACAATTAATAAGAATACTTACCAAAAGTTGGCTCGTAATCATACACTCTAAGAAATGAAATGTTGTATTTAATTAATAAAGTTATGTCAACCGGTCCCACAAAACTTAGTTGCTTAAATGGAAAAGGTAATATACAATTAATTGTAACATAATGTTTTAAGTAAATCGTTCATAACAGTGTTAATTAAATGGTACATTACACAATTATTTTGAATAAATGTAAATTATTGTCTTGAATTTAATGACTATAGCTTGAACTAACATTACCTGATTAAGTTCAATTTATTAAACAGAAATAAGCTTTGCTAATGTTATCCATTTGTGTTGATTATACTTGCTCGGTTTAAAAAAGAAAACTACTCAAGTCACTTTAATTAACTTTATTCACCTTGGGTTTTGAAATATAATGAAGTCAAAAAGTAATTTTGATATAGTACATTACTATATCTGGGATTATCATGACTGATACAATTATTACAAATATGTAAGCAAAACTTACATACGAATACAAAATGTACAAATACAATTGAAGACACCAACATAAATCCACGTATAAAATGCAAATAGACCAATATAAATAATAATTCAAAAATATAAAACTTGTTTGTGAATCTCTTTCACCATCTGATAATGTTAAATCCCATTATAGCTTTATAATCCCAAAAGTGAATCTGAACTTTGACAACATCAAGAATGTTCAACATGTATTGCCTGCCGCAATAAAAAATAGAGGCAAATCCTTAGTTTTTTAGCTTAATAAACTCATTTAACTATAAACTTTTCTCAAGGAAAAAAAAAACAATTTGACAACTCGGACTAACATGACTTTCAAATAAATGGAAAAATGATTGTTGCACTGCATGTCCACCATGTGCCAGATTTCATTTGATGTCTCATCAAATTTTATCACAAAATACATCATTGACATTGGGACAATGAGATATACGGTAATTTATCCTTTTTTTTTTTAAACTGTCAGAAACACAATGAGCCTAAATAATCATGTATATGCAGTAGCCTAATATATTTAACCATTCCATTTTAGTTGAAATTTTGAAAGCCAAACTCCTGCCAAGAACAAAATATATTTTTAAACAAATAACTTTTACCTTGAGACCTCAGTAGACTTTAGCACTTCACATGTTTCAATTCCCATCAAAAGGATGAATTCCAAAAAAAAAAAAAAAAGATGTGCAAAGAATAGACCAATATATATATATAAAAAAATCTACAATATAAAACTTGTTTGTGAATCTTTCACCATCCGATAATATTCAATCCCATTATAGCTTTTTAGTAAATCTGAACTTTGACGTCAACAATGTCTAGCAGGTGTTGCCTACTGAAATAAAAACTAGGAGGTTAAATTAACTGAAGTTTACAATCAAGAAGATCTATGCTGCAGAAAATTCTCACTTCACCATTAGAACATACTAAGTTCAGACTTTACATACATGCTGACTTATCAAGAACATTTTTATGAAAAATACAAGGTTTATAGTTTGCATCAACAGGAGAAATAGAAAATCAGCAATGTTTACGTAACAAAAAACAATCTTCACCTTAAATTGTTTGAGATGGTTTCATTATAACAAACCAGTGTTTGTTGTATTTCACATCTTTTGATTGTTAAGAAATCATAAAACAAGAGAAGTTTAAATGCCAATTACCACAACCAACATTGTCTTTAGATTGCTAGATGTTTTGTCTAGCAGCAGTCCAAAATCCAAAGAACTGAGCCTCCCCAAGCAAGTCGATGACCAACTGCAGTCCTGTCTGCTTATTACAAACCATCATTGATCACAGCTTTATTTTGTCTAGCAGCAGTCCAAAAATAAAGTAACAGTCAACACAACTAAAGTGTCCAAAGTCAGGTGCAGGTGATTTTACTCATGCAGTTTGTTTTTGAGGACCTGCACTTTAGTGGAGAGCACTTTCTGAAGAAATTCGAAAGTGTATCGCAGCTCCTTGGGATAGCTCAAGTTTAAACAGTAGATCATGCCAAACAGGACTGCGCATCCATTTGCAACCTCTCTCAGATCTCGCAGCACTGTGCAGCCTTCAATGACGACGCCAACATCCTCAGGTGGATCTGAAGCATCTGCTCCATCATGTCGAACAATGTAGACACCCAAAGCCAGTCTCTCCATTTCCGTCATTGCATCAATACCAATATCCTCAGTAGCCTATGACAAAGAAAGAGACCCATTATTAATTATGCATCTATGACACTAGAAACAAACCCAAAAGATGTTAAGTTTACAATTAGAGAACACAATACTCATTCCCAAGAAGTATATTTGCTTATTATTTTGCCTGTGTTTAAATAAGAAAGATTTTTATTTCTTTGGCTTAACTTTACAAAATGTTATACATTAACATAGAAATTGTTGTCCATTATGTTTTTGGTTGATCAATCATCATATTAATTTTTTTTGAAAATGTTATATATATTGCCAACATTGGCAAAAATCAATATAGCATAACATGCATGTTCTGAGCCTACAACACATTTCAATTCACAGGTTTGTGAAATAAAAATAAAAAAATACATATTTTCTGTATCAATTTGTTTATGATTCACAAAGAATGCAACTTACCCAGTACTCCTTAATACAGGGAGTGCAGAATTATTAGGCACGTTGATTTTCTGATCATATTTTTTTTCCAGGCACATTTGACCAATTCCAAACCACAGTAATCCTAATAACTACTATTGATTTAGTATTTAATAATGTATAAGTGATATATAATTGTTCATGAAGGCTGGAAATGAAAATCACCTTATATTCAGGTGTGCAGAATTATTAGGCATGTTTTCTTTTACAGATAAATTGAGCCAAAAAAGAGATTTAACTCAGACTGAAAAGTCAAAAAGTAATAATTTTTGGCTCAATAATTGAGCCAAAAAAGAGATTTAACTCAGACTGAAAAGTCAAAAAGTAATAATTTTTGACTTTTCAGTCTGAGTTAAATCTCTTTTTTGGCTCAATTTATCTGTAAAAGAAAACATGCCTAATAATTCTGCACACCTGAATATAAGGTGTTTTTCATTTCCAGCCTTCATGAACAATTATATATCACTTATACATTATTAAATACAAAATTAATAGTAGTTATTAGGATTACTGTGGTTTGGAATTGGTCAAATGTGCCTGGAAAAAAAATATGATCAGAAAATCAACGTGCCTAATAATTCTACACTCCCTGTAAGGCTGTCAGGCTTTTCATTTAAGTAGACGCACAACGCCTTTAGGATGCATGTCCGTCGTACTTCAACACTGGGATTCTGTGGGAAACCAACAACTGATTTTGAACATTTTATTTGAGGAAACTGTCATTATCACATTGACAAATCTATTACGACCTTATTCTACCATGCCTTTAATTAATTGATTTGTGCAATTTTCATGAAATGTCAGTTGTAAATCTGCAGTTCAGCTTGTGGTGTTGAATCTGCATTTGTCATTTGCCTGATACACACTCATTCCTTTTAAGGACATCATTTTGAGAAAATAATTTCACTGTTTAGCGAGCCACATTTTACATAAATAGCTCAAGTGTTTCTCAAGCTTATACCATTGACACCTTGAAGGAGGCAGTACTGTTCAGTTTGAACTAAAATAAACGTAATTGAATGGACGAATGAAAAATTGCATCAGACAATTCAGAAAAGCAGATTAAACACTTCACAAGCAGAGTTGCAGATGTACAATTGACATTTTATGATAAATGAGCACAAAATATAAAGTATCCTTTTTATAAATTAAAAACATTTACAGAAATACATCTATTTGTACTAATCATAGAATTTTGTATTTGTGGATAGCAAATCATATTTGTAAATAGCGTAGTATTTGCAAATAATTTATCTTTCCATAGAAAGGTTAAAGACCATAATACAAAAAAAAAAGCATAATTATGTTTAGAATAAATGTTAAACCCCCAGGGGTCGGAGAACAATACACCCAAAACACATACCTTGTCCATTTCTGCAATGATTACGTCGATATCACGTCTTCTTTTTGAATACCCTCAATAGCTGGCTAGAGTAATGATCCAGTCGGGACATAAAGGTTGAGAACAGGGGGACTGTGGTGTGATGAGGCTGAATTCTGCATTTACCTGTATTAAAACACAAATTCACTATGAGTCTCTTAAGTTAAAACAAATATATTTAAAATTATCACATATGGTGTAGAGCAGGCATGTCAAACTCAAACTCTGTGGACTCTGTGGGCTACATCTGGCCGTGGTACAATTATATCCAGTTTGCCTCAAAAGTGGAGCTGGCGTGTCCATAATAATAATATTAAGACAGCACTATGAGACTGTTTGGCACTCAGTACCATTTCTTAATTTTGGCCCTCTCTGAAACTTGAGTGGGACACCCCTGGTGTAGAGGGAACATGAGTTTGCTTTTGGCTAAATGTTTTTAGTTGGTGGTTCAATGTATCTGTAACCAATTTATATGGATGTATGTGTAATGTGCATTGTAATACAGAGTAGAACAACCACATGCATGGATTCTTACCACATTGCTTCCAAACCTTTGTCAATTAAATATGTGCTCATTTGTTTTATACCCAAATACAGTATTTAGACATTAATTCCACGTATTTAAATTAAATACAGATGATGAATAATACTTTACCTGGCTCTCAGAAAACAGGGCTGGCCATCTGTTTTTGAACTCTGCTATGAAGGGCATATCTTTAACGACTTCCTGTCTTCTATAGGCAAAGGTTCTTTCCATTTTACTTTTGATTAGCTGTTGGTTGTTCTTCTTTTTCACCTCCAATATAAGTGCTTTCCTTTCTTCCTCGAGGCTCTCTTTAGTTTCGCCTGCAGGGTAATCGGGACAATAGTTGACTTCTGCTTTACGTGGCTTCTTAACCTGGTTAGGTCCATGACTCATGGCACCTTGCTTTTCTTTTACAGCGTTGATGCTCAACTCGGGGCAGCCAATGCTCCTTAGTCTGGTGCGGTAGTTTGCCATTTTGTACTTTAGACTAATTTTCCAGCCATAAAAGCCAGTGACGGATCCTTTCTCCTTTAAAAAGGGATACTTTGTTATCAGAGCCTGAGCCACATTATCAAGCTCTGTACTAGAAGGATAAACTTTGTATTTGATGATTTCTGATGCCAGACCGTCTAGTATATCGGACCTCAGTTTGTTACTTGTTGTAAGAAGAGTTCCACTGCTGCAGAAGGCTTGTTTTGCCTTTTCTAACTGAATCTGTACCTCATAACTGAACTGAGGTATTTCAAAGTTTGTGGGCCATGGCTGTGATCTAAGGGAAGTACCTGAAGATGTAGATTCAGCGGAGGAAAGTATGTCTGTGTCTGATGCTGAGGACAGCAAAAAATCATCATCCCCTTGCGGAACATTAGTGAGTGTGAGTGTGATTGTCTCATCTGGCAAGTTAATAACTTTAACTGTGCTCTTGTCTTTGATTTCTGAAGTTTCTGTTAAGTTCACAAACTCATTGTCGAAATCAATGTCTCTATACTGCAGCCTGAAATTTCCAGACAGGCCGAAGTGTCTTACAATCTCTCCTTTAAGGTCCTCTAAGGAATTGGGTATTCCATTGGGCAGAATTAATTTTGATGCGTCGTCTACTCCAAATATGACTCTCAGAGTTGCAGACATCTTGAATTCATTCTGCAAAACAAAAGGAAAGTTTCTTTAAGAATAATTCCCTTTGTCTCAAAAGGCCTAGATGCCTCCTTTTCTCCCCGATTAACATATTTTTTATGATAGCCCAATGTAATAATAAAATGTAATTCATGTAATTTGTTATTGTATTATGAATTTGAGCACACTTTTGCAACACAACATTATATGATTAACCAATTAATTAGAAAAGTAAAGCCTCCTCATACAATTTTAAAAATGTTTACCTGTCACATGTACAAATCTTTTTAAAGTCACCATTCGTAGGGATCCAACTTTGTAGTCAGCCAAAGGACACTGGTCAGCAAGCTCCTTCAAACCAACAGCTGCAAGCTCTCTTGTTGGATGTAACTCATAAGCTCGATAGTGCTCTCTGTACCATGAGTTAAGTTCTTTAACAATGAAAATCAAATCATCTTTTATAATGCACAGCTGGATTATTTCGGAAAATTCTGGAAGACCCCCACATGATCCATGCACAACTATCATACCTTTTTTGTAGTTTATGCCATTAACAGTGACACTTTGTGCAAGGTTTACATCAGTGATGTCAGGGTATGTCTGGGTAATTGTGTTCAATACATCCTCATTAAGGACATCAATGGGGACTTTTGAAACTTTCGCAACATCCAAGGAGGGCTTTTCATTGTCAGGACAAAGCATATTATAGGAAACCATTAACTGATGCTTTGTAGCTAATGACAGAGTTATGTTCCTGAAGTTATTTAAATGCCTAACAACTTGCTTAAAAAAGCTGTGTTTGGCCTCAAATCGCATAGTCCATAATGACACGAGGGGACCAAAACATTTAATCATTTCTGGATAGTGTTCCAGAAAATGATGTTTAGGCAACAACTTCTGTTCAGGAAAGAGTTCCTGATAACGTTCTCGATGCTCTGAGATTTTGCACTCCAAATATGCAATCGATTCTAGACAATGAACAGGGGCAACAGCCAATTCAACAATATCCTTTAAATCCAAAATCACCTGCCAAGCAGGTTCATCAGTTGGAACAAGTTTACCAATGATAAAAGGAAGTAATCAAAGAAGACACCAGTTTTCGTGGGCATTGCCACCCACTGTGCGTTTCTTTTGAAAAGTTTTAGGTAGCAAATGAGGGCGGTTTGTTTTATCCCCCTCTTTATATGGAAAAGAATGGATAAGATTATTAAGGTGTTCAAGAGTGAAGAACTTCTTAGATAAAAGCACATTAATGCACCGTGCTAGTTCTACAGGAACTATGCCCTCAAACAGATCGTGGACAATATCTGGGGGGTAACCACTTGTCCCATTAAAGTGAGACAGACTGTCAGTTAAAACACAAGACGTTTTTACACCAAAGCAGCTTTCCCCTTTTTCTTGAGCCGTCTTTACGTGAAGCTGATGAACTTCGTTGGTTCTACGCTCAAATACCCCGGATTTCACTTCGTTCACCTGAATGTCACAATTCTGAGCTGTACAAAACCGACAGAAATATTTTCACGAAAAACTCTCGACAAATCCAGCTAGCCCATGAGCCCCCAGATTATCCGCAACAACGCATTGTACTGTGCCCTTGATAAATGACCCAAGTTGTGGAATAAACAGTCCTTGCTGCTCCAAAGTCACTATATCATGCAATAAAGGCTCAAATATTTTTTTGTAGCCATAAGCTTTAACATGATCACTTTTGCACAACAATGCTAGGTAGATTGAGGACAGGACTGAGCTGCTACCAGGAGGCAAGTTACCTAAAATCCAGTAGACTGCACACAGTTTGTGTTTTTTGCGTGAAGTTCCCAACGGATTGCAAACCTCAAAGTCGTCGATGTACAAACATAAGCTAATCCTTAAATCCCCACTTGAAAAGAAAGGGTTGTTTTTGTGGTACTCACCGTCCTGAAAAGACGCATAGTGGTCTACATTTGCAGAAGAAACTGCATGATTATCAAGAAGCTTATCAACTATATCTTTACGTCCAAGTAGCTGCTGTAGAGAATTCAGTAAGGGAATGTACTGAAAGGTTTTATTGGACCTTGCCTCTAGTACATACTCAACAGGTTCCACAACCTTAAAGTTTTCTTTATAGTACTGTTTACGTTTAAAGGCTGAGGCTAATGGACCACCCTTAGCTATAGCTATTACCAAAGGATTATTGGTAGAAATGGCTAAGATGAGTTCATTAATTATTAACTGATTAACCTGAAGGTTATGCTTATTGAAAATGTCAAAAGCTGTACTGTGTGATACAGGCACTGCAGCAGAGGTAAAAATGAAATGCAACTCTTCCAGTAACTCATCAATTGTAGAGCTTGGTACATGTGAAGAAGTCTCCAATTTCAGAAGGACTGATGCCAATTTTTGAATTATTGTGTCTTGCAAGTTCTCATTTTCTGCCTCAGTTTCAATCAAATTGTCGCAATCTAAATCGGAAGCAATTTCAGCAGTTGAATGCTTTTCAGATAGTTGATGCTCAGCATTTGTCACATCCTTTCAGTAGTCCAACTTTAAAGTCTTTTATAGTGCAATGTGCATGCTTCCTATTCTTATGGGATTTGAAAGTAGCATATATATTGGTTTGAAAACAACAATTTTACTGTTTCATAACTCCTCAGATGGTTGTTTACATGAGAAAAGTAATCTGTACTAGATGCTATTTCACTTCCTGGACACAAAGGGCATGTCAATATTACTTGTTCTGTAGTCCTTAAATGTAAAACATCAACATGACATCGACTCAAATGAGTTTTAAGTGCATTCCATGTTTTGAATGAGCATGGGCATTCACAGTATGTGCATGGATATCTGGAGTGTCCCTGACCATGATGGCCATGGATTAATTTATAGTGTTTTAGTAATTGGTACCTTGTAGATTCACTTTCAGGACACTGTTTGCACCTCCACATTCAGAGCCTAAAAAAAAAGACATGAAAGTGTTAATGATACAGAATCCCTTCCAAATCTATAGCAATTATATTTGAGCCACTGACTGGCTCATCTCATGATGGGTGCAGTGTATGCCCGCCTTAATAACAGACAGCAGCACTAATTGAATACTATAATGGAGTTTAAAAAACAAAACAAGAACAATACTAGTTTAAAACTCTAGCCTACTGGAGCTAAAAAAAAAAACATAAAAAAAGAACATGGCTAAGCCATGTGTTATATTAGGCTAATGTTAAATATCAATAAAAAAAATAAAGCGCATTGTTTAAAGCTAAATTACAACACAACTAAACTAAACTAAAATAACTACACAGAATTCTAATATTTCGGTAATTTAATGACCACTTCTAAAACTTAACTATGACAAGGATACAGGCTAATTCTGTGTTAATTAAGCTAGCAAGAAATCGTTTTAAACTATCAACAAAGTATACGTCTAACAGTGGCGTAGCCACGGGTGTGCCTGTGCCACCCACAGTGGCAGCTGGCACACCTAAAAATAGATGCAGAATTATTTTTTATAGTCTCAATATTTTTTTACTAAACTTGGGCTATTGTTGTTTACTTAGAATATATATATATTTTTAAAATCAACCCTTTCACGCGTAAGTTCAAATATTTTAACTGACCCCTTGTTTCCATGGCGACGCATCATGATTGTCACGTGACACACCGCAGCCACAATAACCTATACTTGACCATAACTAACAGATGTATCGCTATTCGTTTTATTTAGTCTTTCATTTTGTATTAATATATATACACAAACTTGCTTACCATGTCAACTATCTGATATTCCGATTCTTCGTTTAAAAACCTTTATAAATTAACTTGATCTATAACGAGATGAGCGCTGCAGTTCAGAGTCCTGTCAGCCGGATTTAACGTACAGCACTTGAATTCCCCAGTTTCTCGCGAAATATATGAAAGTAAGTGGCTGTTGAACTGGACGAAGAATAGACTAAACTTTATTGTTGTGCTATGTCTGTCTGATATATGAATAAAACGCAGTCGGCAAATTACATTTGATTAGATAGGGTTAGGGTTAGGGTTAGGGGAACCTTTTTAAGTGCTATATAGCACCAATTTTGGTGCTTCAGTGGTTCTTCAGTGGTTCTTCAGATGTTCTTCAGAGGTTCTTTGACTAAGGTGCTATATAGAACCGCTACCATATACAGAACATGTTAAGATATGGTGCTATATAGCACCAAAAGTGGTTCCTCTATGATTACGACCAAGAACCATTTTTGGTGCCATATAGAACCTTTTTTTTTATAGTGTATGGTGACGTCACGGACACTACGTCCATATTTTTTACAGTCAATGGTTCTGACATTGCAGCCAAACGCAATTCTTTATATGCATATATTTGATATTCTCTCAGTATAGCCTATTATTTAGCTGGAGGAGATGCAGATACAAAATGAACCGTTAAAGATTCGTTTTGTATCAACATCTCGTCCAGCCAATATTTTAAAGGTCTAGTCATTAGGCTTGTTTGAGATGAGCAAAATCTGTGCAGGACCGATCACCGGTGATCACCGCGAGATGCACGCCGGTTAGAATAGTGTCCGAGTTACGTCCGACTTGCTCTGATGTCATGCTGACGTTTGCCAACAAACTCTCGCGGCAGCAAGCTGGCTGTTTCATATTGCGCAGTCGGGCGCAGTTGCTCTCCACCATAGACAGTAAAAGAAATGGACACAGCGACCCCATAGGCTTCGATGGGGAAAAGTGAAGTCAATTAGAAGCACTCACTTCTTGATGGCTGATGTACTGTGCAGCCTCAAACTGAGCTTGACGATGTAGATGTGACGTGAGCAACCTGTCTGACAGTTGTTAGTCTCCTAGTAGTTGTGCAAAGTGAAATCTGAATCACGTTGATTAAATATTTTGTCCCGTTTGCTTTTGGCTCTCTATTGGCTTCTCCCTTGACTTTATCTGACTTTATGACTCCACGTCCCCCCGATTGCCTCATAGACAGTAAAAGATTGCCTGCGAGCTTCTCCTCCTGTCTGTATGGTAATTTTTCTACTGTGCTACAGGGAGTCGGTTATGACGCAATCGTTAGCCTATTTTTTACAAAAATGGCTTCTACTGGGCGATAGTGTAAGATACAAGCTAATAGAACCGTTTATACAGGGGGGTATCTTTAGAAATAAACAATGGACAAATGGAGTCTTTAAACGCCTCAGATGTGAAGTTATTCGCTGTCAAAGTGACGCCAAAATGAATGGGAGTCAATGGGATGCTAACAGCAGGTGATGGCCTGGCGAGCAATGGCTGCCCCTATGGAAGGTACGCGTTCCGGGTGCTGTTTTACCCCCTTGCTCTCCACCGACTGCTCTGACCAAAAGCATGATGGGAAACGACTTGCTGACGACACAGCTTAATGCTTATTGGTTTAAACAACCGTGATGTATGGTTCTTTTTAAAAATGTTTGATTTTAAAACTCTGATATCATGTTTTTATGTGTATGTAAATTGTGTGTGAATATTCCCAAACTCTCTGACTGTGGGATCTCTCTGTGGGTTGTGATTGTTGTCATATTTATATATATATAAAAATAAAAAAAATAAAAAAAACATGTAGCCTATGTAATTGAAGTAGGCAAAAAACTATTGATAAAAATAAATAAACTTTGGGTGTCTTCATCATATTTATTTTCATATAAAAGCAACAGAACTTAAATTACATCCAGTTTATCAGCAACAAAGTGTGAATCCCGCGATATCCGCCCTATTCGCACGGGATTAGTATATCTGGGGACCTCGTGTGATTTAGAAATTACTCCCCCACATCTGAATTTTGCGTGGCGCATTCGCACGGGATAAGCAAGCCTGTGATTTTACTCGAATTTACTGACTTATCTCCCGGATATGATGTGAAGACTTAAATGTTTTTTCGTTATAGATACAGCTGTATGAAATTATAAACACTCGTATCGATAAAATTTTGATTATTTTATAGTAATAAAGATTATTTAGTTCAGTTAGAGAACAGACGCTAGCCTACAATTAAAAACTGAACTGAGCAATATAATAACAATATATACACAGCAAAAACTCCAGAGTTAAATGAACTCTCCTGGGAGTAAATGTGAGACCATACTCAAGAGTGTTAAAGTGTTAAAATAAGAGTGTTAAAGTAACACTTAAGCAGTGTTAAAGTTAATGAGATAATTAAGTGATTAATTGAGTGATGATTGGCCATTATTGAAGATACCTGATGAAAACAAGCACAATCACAAAATGAGAATTTTTTTTTTATCATTCACCATTATGGTGAACAGTGTTTGCTTGGTTATGAGTAACCCTTGACTTTTTAATATTATATTTTGTTTGGTGCTGTAACTGAGTTGTAACAGCCAGACAAACAATGACAAAAGCTGATTGCTTGGTGTTGTTTATGTTTTGACTGAATTACTAACCTCATTAGAAGCCTAGTCTTTGAGTTGGGTTTTTCTTGTTGATTATGACATAAGATCCAGCATTTTCAATATAATTCTAAAAAGTTCTATAATTCTATAATTCTTAAAAAGTTGTTCTGATAAAAAAAAGAAAAGAAAAAGCTTTTTTTAGGCACACGCAGATCAAGAATCAGTGTAGGAATCTCAACAATGGTGACAAACAGCTCGTAAAGCTCATAATTTATTCATGCAGCAATGAACGATGGCTCCCAGAATGCACTGCAACATGCTTTTTGATGGTCACCACAGTTGAGATTCTCAGGCTGATTCTTGATGTCTGTGAAAATGTTTTTTTTGTTTTTTGATCAGAACAACTTTTAAGAAAACCTTTGGATAAAGTTGAAGATGCTTGATTTTATCCCTTGGAATCACAAGGCTGGTATACACGTAACTGAGATATAAGGCTATAATCAATGATTCAGCTTAATTGATGACCATGTCAAAACATAACCAACACCACCTCATCAACTTTTACTCTTTGCTTGTCTGGCTGTTAAAGCAACCAAAACAAAATCTAATGTGTTAAATGTCAAGGGTCAAGATCCAAACTAAATCAAACACTGATCACCACAATGGTGACTTAATAATTGTGGTGTTCTCCTTTGGCGATTCTGCTTGTTTTCATCAGGTATCTTCAATAATGGCCAATCATCACTCAATTAATCACTTACTTATCTCATTAACTTTAACACTGCTTCAGTGTTACTTTAACACTCTTATTTTAACACTTTAACACTCTTGAGTGTGGTCTCACATATACTCCCAGGAGAGTTAATTTAACTCTAGAGTTTTTTCTGTGTACGGCGGAAGATTCAGTTTCAAAGCTAAATGTAAAAGCATCTAGCTTATGTAAGAATAATATTAAACACACCATTTAAGCTCATTTACTCCCAACTTGGTGCTCATTCTAAAGTGAAAGTATAATCCTTATTTCATAAAGGTGCACATTATGCAGCCTAGCTCCATTCTTCGTGAAAGATAAAGACAGAAATGCGCACAGGAAACAAAAACCTTGCAAAAATTATATACGATCCACCTGATCCTGACCAAATCACAGAGATGCCGATTTGCACGGGACTAATATTATCACAGGACCTCTGTGTTCTGCGAAATATGGTAGGTCAGTGGTTCTCAAACTTTTTATACCAAGTACCACCTCAGAACATATTTGGCTCTACAAGTACCACCATAATGACCAACATTAAAATACAGTAGCGTAATAGGCCTAACTATTCAGCTACAGCTCTGCACAATTCAAAAACGAGGCAGTTTATTCCTAATAAGAATATTTATTGTTGTCAGCCACTTTAACATTGTAAATACACTGTGCTTACAGGTAAATAAAGTAATAAAATGATGAATAAATTAAAATGTGTTGTAAAGTTAAATTAAAACTGTAGCCTACTGTACTTGAATGTAAAGAAAAAAAACTTTACTCAAATAAAGATTCAATTAAATTGTATGTGTTTTAACATTAATTTATTTAGTGAGTACCACTAGAGGCAGCGGGAGTGGCCTAACACTAGGCTACTCGTACCACACTTTGAGAACCACTGTGGTCATTTGCGGTGGGAATTTTTACTTTACATATTACAGACATGGCCGATTCGCACGGGATTAAGATTACAGACGTTCTCTGCAATTATTACAAATCACCAGAGGTCCCCAGATAATACTAATCCCGTGCGTTTGTTCTCGCGTGTCTGATCCTCATCCACTATGAGAAGAGAGAACTGTCCGTCTTGCCTGCACTTTTTTCACTCCTCCCCTCACTGCAGCCGCCCAGTCTCGGCTGAATTTCAGACGAGACGAGGCGCATCTCAAACAAGCCTATTATTTTAATCACTTGGTGCCCACCTATTGGCTTTTACCTCAGGACACTCGCCCCCCAGTCCCGTTTTGGGATAATCCGGCCCTGGCTGTGTTGAGTCTGATTTCTCAGACGCTGAAGACACAAAGACCTGAGGTGAGCAATAACTCTCTCTCAACAGGAAAATAATCTCCTTTATATTTACTAATCCATAACCAGACAGGAAAATCTTCCATACATGCACGTTGTTCTTGTATTATGTAATTTACACTTGTTACAGATATTTCAAAGTTCAAACATGTCTAGAATAGCCTTGAAAACTTTTTTGTCTGATTGATGTTGCGGTTTAGATTTTTTTGTGAAGACAATTAGACATAATTTTATATAATCTGGTTTAGATTCTGTCTCGGCTCTGTAGATTCAGCTGCAATATTATCATGAATAGAGTTTGTTCTCTCTGTGCTTTAATAATAAATCTTGTGGGGTTTTTTTTTTTGCACTTGTGAGTTCCTTCAACGTCTCCAAATGAATGCATGATTCTTGTGTGAAACCTCGCCAAAATTATTCAATAAATGCTGACATTTCTACTGAGCTTTCCGTAAATCGTCTTCTATTTTATCTCTAGCACTTCCCAGCAAACGTTTAATGGCCGTTTAAAAAAGACACGTCCCATTATGGTTGAAAAATAGTTCCTAAATGAAAGTTGAACGGACGCATCTGTTTTACATTAGATTTTTACCGCTTTATGCCGACTATTTTTGGCCAGGGAAACGACCATTGCCGTCTGACCAATGTTTGCTGGGTTAATCCTATAGTTTAAGTTTCACTTCTGACGCACATTTCTGTTATTTTTTCTATTGCAGAATCAGAACCATGAATGCTGTAAATGCAGTGCCGCTGTTGATTCTGGTTTGGACTTTTACTGCTGTCTGTCAAGCTGATGGTAAGAGAATTAACTTCCCCTAGAAAGAGTGTGTGAGAGTTTTGAGGAGGGACTAAATAAGATGATGAAGAAAAAAGGTCAAAACTTATATAGCCTAATGTGGCTGTGGCTAAAAGTGGCTGTTTAAAAACATTTTGCAAGTGTATCCAGTTCAGTCCAAGTGTTTAAGGCTCTGAGTATTTCATCCTTCCAATGATTCAAAAGTAGATTCAAACAATTACGGTTTGAATAAGAGAAATCCATTACAGTCAAAAAATGAATTTTTTAACGTTTTGCCTCTTGTTCAGTTTAATTAATTAGAATGAGCTAAAGACACAAAAAATGTTTTTAACATTTTTAAATTAACATTTAATTTAACTGTGTTCAATCCACCTAATATATCTAAAACTGATATTTACTTGAAAATGACCCCATGATTTACTCACCCTCAAGTCATCCTAGGTGTATATGACATTCTTCATTCAGACAAATACAATCAGTTTTTAAAAAAAAATGCTGGCTCTTCCGAGATATATAATGGCAGTGACTGGCAGCCCAAAATTTGAAGCCCAAAAAATCATCCATCCATTATAAAAGTGCTCCACACGGCTCCGGGGTTAATAAAGGCCTTATGAAGCGAATCAATGGCTTTGTGTAAGACAAATATCAATATTTAATACGTTATAAAGTAAAATGCGACAGCAGGCACAGTGCAAGTGTTTTTTTGCTAGTTTCAGCATGACGCAGTTATCATTTTCACATCCAGCGCCACATTGTTTAAATAGCAAATGCATGGTGTTCAGATGCATTCTTGGAGCGTTGCTATTTTGAGGAACTGAAAATAACTGTGCCATTGACCAACAAAAACCTGGTCTTAAGTCAATTCAATAGCGCAGTATTTGTTGTGTTATTTAAAGGGTGTGTTAATAATATGCACCTATAGGCGGGTGCACAGCGCATGTACACTGTGCTTTTTACACACACTGGGACGCACAGCAGCACACAAACAGGATTAAATATTCAAAATAAAAGGATTCCTCTGGAGAAGCGTTCAGTCTTTCCTCTCGCATGTCAGTGGCGTAGGCAGAATTTCATTTTTGGTCGGTCCATGTGAAGATTGTGCAGTGTGCATGAGTGTGAAGAGAGACCAGCGGCAAAGAGCACTCGCCATGATTTCAAAATCAACTTATTCCAGCGATAGATCGCCTCTCATTTAACACAAATAAACTAATTGCTAAACAAATGAAGATGTTTCTTTCTATTAGTTACATCCATGCTGAGAGATGTTTCAAAAAGTGAAATACAAATATAATATTTGTTAAATAATTGTTGTTTAAATTATTTTTACGTATTTACAAAATTATTATAACATCTCAAATACTAAAAATAAATAAATGTGTTTTTGCATAATGCTTGATGAGTTTGATTGACAGCTGTGTTAGGCAATTAGGTGTCAGGTCTCATGCAAATTACGCCTATGCTTTCAGGTAAACAACAGACTCAATATTCAGGTCATTTCATTATTATTTTCTGTGAGTAATTCTTTAGACGCCACACACTAATCAACTTTAAACAACGACTGAGCCCAAATTACATTCATAATTGTCCTGCCAGTGTGTTCCCGGCTTTACAGAATGAACCTGCGCTTGGAATTGAAAAGTTTCTTGCAGGCTGAGGACGGGTTCTCTCCCGCATCAATAAACGCATAAACGAACACAAACTCACAGGCGCGACATGCATGAGACCTGACACCTAATACAGCTGTCAATCAAACTCATCAAGTATCATGCAAAAACACATTTTATTTATTTTAGTATTTGAGATGTTATAATAATTTTGATAGCAAATCCGCCATGGTGCAAGCGCTTTTAAAGGGAATGGAAGATGAGACTCTGATTGGTTTATTGCACTTTACGCCCAAACACACCAATGACTCATTAAGAGATTAGGGACAACCCTTTAGATCATGTGCCGACCATTATTTTTACCGTCGTTAGAGTGCATTTTTTCTGCATATTACAAGTTTTTACACTCTGTTATATGTGTTCATAAGCAAAAAATCTAATTTTCTGTCAGGACTACAGGATCTTGTGATGCACATGATTAAGGAAACAGTCAGGATGTTGCATGCAGAGACTGTGTTTACTATAAAATATGTGACCCTCTCATTACAAGAGATTAAATCCTATTCAAATTATAATGTACAAGGTTTTTTATGACTAGGTTATCTAATGAAAGAGTCACTGTATGTTAAATGACTGATATGGACACAGACACAAGAAGTCTGATATGATAAAAGTTTAATGGCACAATATGTAGTTTTTTTTTGCCACTATTCAAAACAAAGGTGCAGCTTGATGATGCCGAGATTGAGTGTGGATTCATGGGAGTTGTGGTCTTCACCTCACAGCCGGTGGAAAAGAATCAGGACTCAGGCAGAAATCCTGTTCATGGATGAGATTATTAACGTTACTGTAGTATGAAGCAGAGCAGGGCCGAGTGTTGTGGAGCTGAACGAGGTCGCTGGAGCGATTGCTAATGAGATGAACGCAACACACACCTCGACAGCAGCGCAACTTTTATAAAGTACACAAGTCAACAAAATATATAACATTGTTCTGGTGGTGTTTGGATATTTTAATCCAAAAATCTTACATATTGTGCCTTTGAGATGTAAAATTAAAAAAAAAGAAAGAAAGAAAAAAGTTAGATTTTTATTATTGATTAGTTGCTGTATTATTTGATATACATGTTATTTTTCAGGTCACATCAGTGTAAGCTGTGAGAATGTGACTGGAACTGTGGGAGAAGAAGTAACTCTCACCTGCAGCGTCTCTCTGAGTCAGGAGTGCACTGAAAGATGCATTACACTGTATAAGTTTAATTACTCTAAGAACTTTATTAACACGGAAATCTGTAAAGAAGAGTTTCCTGAGGGCTCCTGTGAACAGAGAAACAGCTTCACATGCAGATTCACTTCAAATACAACAATGACAGAACAATTCAGATTCTTTGTGGGAACAAAGTGTGGACCGAAAGGAACAGGATTCACTGTGAACATAACAGGTACTGTATATAACATAAAATTGACATTCAACCTCCTAGTAAGAAAGATATTACATTCTATTATAGTTATTGATTATTGAGCTCCAGGTTATTTATGGAGCACAGAAAACTGCTCTTTAGTCTCCTGTCAGCATATTTATGATTTTAAAAATCACTTGTGAATAAATGATTTTAGAGTTTAAGGTCTAAGAAACGGATGCATTTTTTTAGTTTAGATTTGTCTGTCAAGAAATCAGCTTTATCAGATTCTCATCAGCAGAAGGGTTTTGTGAAGTTTGTGTGGAGAATCTGACTGTTTATGAGTTAAACAATCATTTAAACCGTTTAATTGCAACTTTCCAGCGCCAAAGGAAGGAGATAATAAAACGATAACAAGAGAGGTTCCTGGATCTAATGATACTGTCATCCCTGCAGTTGTGGGCTGTTTCATCATCATCATCATCATCGTCATCGTCACACTGACAATCCTTTACATAACTAAACTAAACTACAGCAAACTTTGTGGATTCCAGATGAGGATGTGTCTGGGCCGCAGACATGATGAGGACAACAGCAACTGTCCAGAATCTGTGATCTAATATCACTGACTCAACAGGACGAAAACATCAAGTTTTGTTTGACTTTTAATGTGAAGCTCAAAGACTCAAACTTTATAGGAACTCCATAAACTATATCTGTGCACGCATTACTCTCTGCTAAACCTCAAACCACTGATCTATATCACTCTTGAGTGTGGGTTTAAAATTATATTAATTTCTGTGAAATAATGGTACATTATTGATCTCTTTTATTTTTGAAAATAGGCTCATTTTCCAACTCCCCTAGAGTCGAACAGTTGAGTTTTACCGTTTTCGAATCCATTCAGCCGATCTCCGGGTCTGGCAGTAGCACTTTTAGCATAGCTTAGCATAGATGATTGAATCTGATTAGACCGTTAGCATCTCGCTCAAAAATGACCTAAAACTTTCAATATTTTTCCTATTTAAAACTGGACTCTTATGTAGTTACATCGTGTACTAAGACCGACAGAAAATGAAAAGTAAGTGATTTTCTAGGCCGATATGGCTAGGAACTAAACTCTCATTCCTGCGTAATAATAAAGGAACTGCTGCCGTATGGGTCAGATATCACACAGCACCTGAAAATAGGCTAACTTCCGTTAACATAACCAACGTGACAACCTGCTTGCACAGGGAGCGTGCTGGGGACTATTTTCAGGCGCTTTGGTCATTTTAGAGCGAGATGCTAACGGTCTAATCGGATTCAATGATCTATGCTAAGCTATGTTAAAAGTGCTAACGCCAGACCCGGAGATCGGCTGAATTGATTCAAAAACTGTAAAACTCAACTGTTTAATTCGAGGGGAGTTGGAAAATTAGCCTATTTTCAAAAAAAGTGGAGTATTTCTTTAAGCATGTGTGGACATTTCATTGTCAATTTTGTATTTGGTAAGTGGCCTTATAGCTTAAGTATTGAAATGTTATCTTTAATTTAATATTTTGTACCTGCAATTATCTAAAGCTCCAAACAGTGGGGCTTTGTAATGTTCTTTTATATAAAAAACAAAAAATAAAAAAAAATTTAAACTCATGTGATGCTCTGGAAAGATGAATATCTGTAAACTTTTTCTAAGTTAAAAACTAGTAAAGTGGGTGAAGGGCAGCCGCTCAGATATTATCTGAATATATGCCTTATTTAAGTTACATTAACTTATTGTGCAGTTAATCTTTTTTAGAGTACAATTTTAGAGTTTGACATTTTACTGTTCTGATAAAGAAAACGAAACACTGATAAAAGCAAACAAGCGTCAATTCTGTCACGATAGGAGGCTGTATATAAAGCACACAATGAGACACTCAGAATGTCTTTCAATCTGATAATAAACTGGAGAAACACAACCACACACACACTGCCATTAAACATGGGAGACTAAACAATCCAGGGCAAGGAACAAACTGAAACTGAGGGCTAAACTACACAGGCCAACAAAGGAGCTGACAATAATTAACACAAAATCAAGTACAATCACATTATGATTTATGTAGTTTAAAATGCATTATAGTGACCATTAATTTATTTTAAAGGGATAGTACACCCAAAAATGAAAATTACCCCATGATTTACTCATCCTCAAGCCATCCTAGGTGTATATGACATTCTTCTTTTAGACGAATACAATCGGAGTTATATTAAAACTGTTCTGGCTCTTCCAAACTTTATAATGGCAGTGAATGGCAGCCCAAAACTTGAAGCTCAAAAAAGTGCATTCATCCTGTAAGTGTTGTTGTGTAAAGTTCTGTGTATTTGTTTCAAAATCAATTCATTTATAAGTAATTCATAATTTTATGTTTTTGGTTTCATTTCATTTGTTCATCTATTTGAGGTACAATTAAAAAATGTGATGTATGGGAAATTCATTCATGGCCCCTTTAAGACGTGAAGCTCGCGATAATGCGTCACTTTAGTAATGAACTACAGTGTCGCCCCGAAGGACTAACGATGAGCAGACGCTCACGCGGCTCTGCAAAGATGCATTACGTTTAAAATGAGTGTTTTCACAAGTCAAACGGACTGTAAAGAGCAAAAGTAAGAACACAAGGACCTCTTTTCATAACAAGCAGCCAACGAGGTATTTGTTTCACTTGTTTAATGTATTGTAAGCATCATTTGTATCTCTTTTCCTTTAAGACTATGTATTGTATAATTTTCTGTCTTGTTTGTACTATGCTTATTTACAAATACAGTTCTCATGGCGTAAAGATGAGCCAAAGAATAAAAGGCCCGTTTAAAGGAACCGACCTGTGTCTGTGTTGTTGTGGAGAGAGCTACAGTGAGAACTCCTCTGCTCGATGGCGCGGGAAGGAGAGACAACGAGATCGTCACGGGTGTTGACCTGATGAAAAGCCAGCGTATCAGATAAGCAAAGCCCATAACCGATCGTCGTTATAACGATCGCAAGCAACAGTGATTAAGTTGGCTTGAGAAAGCCAACTTACTGAAATCCTTATAAACTTATTATTATTATTTTTCTGACTCAAATTTCCAACTGCTACTCCTCCTAGAGCTTTAACTCTACAAACTCCAAACTTGGCACAGACCTTCGAACTAGTCTGACTCGGTGTGCTATATCTTTTCAGACTGATTTGAATTATGGTTTTCTTAAAAATTAATATTCAAAATCATAAAAATCCCATAGACTTTCATTGACCAAAGGTTCATGACTGTTTGAACTGTTTAACTTAAACTGCTAGAAGCCATTGATACTCAATTAAGCTTTAATCTATCTATCTATCTATCTATCTATCTATCTATCTATCTATCTATCTATCTATCTATCTATCTATCTATCTATCTATCTATCTATCTATCTATCTATCTATCTTCAAACTCTATCTATATCTATCTATCTATCTATCTATCTTCAAAATCTATCTATCTATCTATCTATCTATCTATCTATCTATCTATCTATCTATCTATCTATCTATCTATCTATCTTCAAACTCTATCTATCTATCTATCTATCTATCTATCTATCTATCTATCTATCTATCTATCTATCTATCTATCTATCTATCTATCTATCTATCTATCTATCTATCTTCAAACTCTATCTATCTATCTATCTATCTATCTTCAAACTCTATCTATCTATCTATCTATCTATCTATCTATCTATCTATCTATCTATCTATCTATCTATCTATCTTCAAACTCTATCTATCTATCTATCTATCTTCAAACTCTATCTATCTATCTATCTATCTATCTATCTATCTATCTATCTATCTATCTATCTATCTATCTATCTATCTATCTATCTATCTATCTATCTATCTATCTATCTATCTATCTTCAAACTCTATCTATCTATCTATCTATCTATCTATCTATCTATCTATCTATCTATCTATCTATCTATCTATCTATCTTCAAACTCTATCTATCTATCTATCTTCAAACTCTATCTATCTTCAAACTCTCTATCTATCTATCTATCTATCTATCTATCTATCTATCTATCTATCTATCTATCTATCTATCTATCTATCTATCTATCTATCTATCTATCTATCTTCAAACTGTTCTATCTATCTCTTATCGTCTCTTTCTTTCATTCTAACTAATCCATCTTTCTTTCTTTCTTTCATTCTAACTAATCCATCTTTCTTTCGTTCTTTCTTTCATTCTAACTAATCCATCTTTCTTTCTTTCTTTCTTTCATTCTAACTAATCCATCTTTCTTTCTTTCTTTCTTTCATTCTAACTAATCCATCTTTCTTTCTTTCTTTCATTCTAACTAATCCATCTTTCTTTCTTTCTTTCTTTCATTCTAACTAATCCATCTTTCTTTCTTTCTTTCTTTCATTCTAACTAATCCATCTTTCTTTCTTTCTTTCTTTCATTCTAACTAATCCATCTTTCTTTCTTTCTTTCATTCTAACTAATCCATCTTTCTTTCTTTCTTTCTTTCATTCTAACTAATCCATCTTTCTTTCTTTCTTTCTTTCATTCTAACTAATCCATCTTTCTTTCTTTCTTTCTTTCATTCTAACTAATCCATCTTTCTTTCTTTCATTCTAATTTCTTTCATTCTAACTAATCCATCTTTCTTTCTTTCATTCTAATTTCTTTCATTCTAACTAATCCATCTTTCTTTCTTTCTTTCATTCTAATTTCTTTCATTCTAACTAATCCATCTTTCTTTCTTTCATTCTAATTTCTTTCATTCTAACTAATCCATCTTTCTTTCTTTCATTCTAATTTCTTTCATTCTAACTAATCCATCTTTCTTTCTTTCTTTCTTTCTTTTTTTTTAACTAATATTTATTTCTAACTAATCCATCTTTGGCTCTGGCTCACAGTGTCTCAGAGACAAGGGGGTGGGCTCAATTTACTCAGACAGCCAATCACTATCTCAGGATGATTGTCAACCAATGAAGCCACGCCCCTAGCAACCATTTAGAGCTCCCTAGCAACTGATCCCATAGACTTCCATTGAAAAACATCAAAGGGATATCTTTGGATAGAAGTGTCATAGAAACACGAGGGTGGGTTTGTTTGACTCGGGGGATCAACAGCCAATCACATATCACCGTCAACACTTCATAGCCACGCCCTAGCAACCATTATAAAGCAGCCTAGCAACCGTTTACCAAGACCTATATCTCTGCTTCAGAACATCGTAGAGACATGGGGGTTGGTTTATATCATTCATACAGACAAGCAGTATCATCATTGGATGCTGCCAAGCCACTCCATAGCAACCAAACAGAGTACCCTAGCAACCGTTTAGCAAGACCTATATCTCTGCCTCAGAACATCATAGAGATATGGGGGTTGGTTTATATCATTCATACAGACAAGCAGTATCATCATTGGATGCTGCCAAGCCCCCCTAGCAACCAAACAGAGTACCCTAGCAACCGTATACCAAGACCTATATCTCTGCTTCAGAACATCGTAGAGACATGGGGGTTGGTTTATATCATTCATACAGATACGCAGTATCATCATTGGATGGTGGTCATTGGCTATGTGAATAATGATGCCAAGAGATTTCACACGTTCGTAGCCAACCGAATTCAGCGTATAAAATCCAGTACATATCCTGAACAGTGGTGTCATGTTAGCTCCGAAAACAACCCTGCTGACCATGCCTCAAGGGGGCTGAGTGCCATTCAGCTGAAAGAGTCTAACTGGCTGAAGGGACCCGACTTTCTGTGGCAGAGAAATCTTCAACACAAAGAAGAAACGGTGGGAGAAATAGCAATGACCGACCGGAGCTTCGGAAAGCCCATGTCTGCACAGTCAAGACAAAGGAAGTGAATTCAATGGTGAACCGCTTTACTAAATTCTCAGACTGGTCCAGGGTAGTGAGGGCTGTTGCCAGGCTCAAGAGGTTCATCAGAGAGTCAAAGGGAGTTCAGTTAAGAACGAATGAAGCAACTAATCTTGAAGAAAGAAAAGAAGCAGAAATCCCCATTATCAAGCTGGTGCAAGAAGACGCCTTCACTGAAGAGATCCAAAAAATCAAGCTCCAGAAAGAAAGTACCCTGAGCAAGCACAACAATTTGCATCGGTTAAATGCCTTCTTGGACAAGAATGATGTCCTCAGGGTGGGAGGACGGCTATCACAATCAGCCTTGCATCATGATGTAAAGCATCCTCTAATACTTCCGAAGAAATCTCACTTGTCAGCCTTGCTCATTAAACATCATCATTAGCGTGTACACCATCAAGGAAGAGGCATGACTATGAATGAGTTGCGTGCAAACGGAATATGGATCTTAGGATGCGGGAACGTGGTCTCTTCACACATCTACAAGTGTGTAAAATGTAGAAGATACAGAAGAGCAACTGAGGTTCAACGAATGGCGGATCTACCGGAAGAGAGAACAGAGGCATCACCTCCATTTACTTTCTGTGACATAGATTGTTTTGGCCCCTTCATTGTAAAGGAGGGAAGGAAGGAATTAAAGCGATATGGATTGCTGTTAACTTGCTTGTGCTCTAGAGCTGTACACATAGAGACACTAGACGATATGACAACAGACGCTTTCATGAATGCGCTTTGTGTGTTCATAGCCATCAGAGGACCTGTACGTCAGCTAAGATGCGATCAGGGAACTAATTTCATGGGCGCTAGAAGAGAGTTTTCTGAATTGCTCAAGGGGATGGATCAAGAACGTCTGCGAGCAATCAGTTGTGAATTTGTAGTGAATGTTCCCTCAGCGAGTCACATGGGTGGAGTCTGGGAGCGCCAGATTCGGACGATCCGAAGCATCTTGACTGCCATGCTTGACAAGTCTGCAAGTAGACTTGATACCACAACTTTGAGGACATTCCTTTATGAGACAATGGCCATAATCAACAGCAGACCACTGAGTGTTGAACATCTTCATGATCCTGCTGGTCCAGAACCACTCACTCCCAATCACATATTAACCATGAAATCTGCAATCATTCTGCCCCCTCCAGGACAGTTTGGCAAAGAAGACCTCTATCTGCGTAAAAGGTGGCGAAGAGTGCAGTTCTTGGCAAATGAATTCTGGCAAAGGTGGAAACGTGAATATCTGCTGAATCTCCAACAACGTCAAAAATGGCAGAAGACATCTCGAAATTCACAAGTAGACGATATTGTGATTCTACAAGATGATAACACTCAAAGAAATGAGTGGAAGCTTGCCAGAGTTGTAGAAACTCACCCTAGTTCAGATGGCATTGTGCGAAAGGTGAAGCTACTAGTCAGCGACATTACATTTGTTAAGGGAAAACCACAAACTAGATCAGTTTACCTAGAAAGGCCTATTCACAAGGTAGTTACTTTACTTGAAGCCAAATAAGTCACATACACAACACTCACTTGGGTCTAAAGAACATTTATCAAATTCTTTTCACATTCTTTGTTCTAAGGAAAATCCTACATTTCGAGCAAATGAGCGATTTTGGTGGGAGTGTAAGTGTTGTTGTGTAAAGTTCTGTGTATTTGTTTCATAATCAATTCATTTATAAGTAATTCATAATTTTATGTTTTTGGTTTCATTTCATTTGTTCATCTATTTGAGGTACAATTTAAAAATGTGATGTATGTGAAATTCATTCATGGCCCCTTTAAGACGTGAAGCTCGCGATAATGCGTCACTTTAGCAGAAATAATGAACTACTGTGTCGCCCCGAAGGACTAACGATGAGCAGACGCTCACACGGCTCTGCAAAGTTGCATTAAGTTTAAAATGAGTGTTTTCACAAGTCAAACGGACTGTAAAGAGCAAAACTAAGGACTCTTTTCATAACAAGCAGCCAACGAGGTATTTGTTTCACTTGTTTAATGTATTGTATAATTTTCTGTCTTGTTTGTACTATGCTCATTTACAAATACAGTTCTCACGGCGTAAAGATGAGCCAAAGAATAAAAGGCCCGTTTAAAGGAACCGACCTGTGTCTGTGTTGTTGTGGAGAGAGCTACACATCCATTATAAAAGTGCTCCACACGGCTCCAGGGGTCAATAAAGGCCTTATGAAGCGAATTGGGTTTGTGTAAGAAAAATATCCGTATTTAAAACTTTATAAAGTAAAATATCTTGCTTCCGGCGGACCGTCTTCCATATTCAACTTATAAAGAAAGTGTAACTGGCGCGACGATGACGTCGGACGTAGTGTAAGCGTTTTGGACTGTGCGAGGCATTAAACTACACTGAAAATAATGACTTTGTGGTATGGTAAAATCTATTACATTAATTCATATAATTTATACATTGTAAAATCAAGATTAAGTTGGAACTATAATATATTAAGTGAAATTTACACAATTTATTCATCTAATAAGTTAACTGAGAAGAGAACATTTTATCATATATTTACAAATACTATTTAATGTTTTATAGTCACAGCACATTCACTTAAAAATACTAAGTTAATTTTAATCTTAAAAGCAAAGTGCGTTTGAATCTGCGCGCATGTTTACAAAAAGATCCCGCTTGTTAAGTGGTGGCAGAGGCGGTCGGTTTGGGATGTCGCCATGGCTGACTTATTTTCGGTAAGTTTTGACTTTTCTATTTTAGATTTGTGATAACAATGTGTTCATTTTGATGGTTTGGTTATTGCATAGACGTTACAGTTCAAAATTAACTGAACGTGAGTTTAAATCACAATAACATTAGCTAAAGCGCCCCCATTAACAGTTCCACTTCAGAGTCATTTAATGTTAGCTGGCTGTGATTAAGCTCAAACTGTCATGTTACAGTCTGTAAGGAAATCGATGTAACGTGCTGGCTGCCTGTGTGTGTCCTCTAGCTAATGTTAGCCTTATTTAAAAGCATCTAGTCATTTTTATATTCACTGAAAATTTCGTAGCAATTAATTTATCAAAGCTGGTCTGCACCAAAGAAGGAAGGTTTGGAAAAATGCAGTATCAGATGGCAGGTGAACTTGGATACCAATGTGTAGCAGCAAGTGCCTTTGAGTGAGCTAACGGTATGAAGGTCCGGTTTTTAATGAAAATAAAATATGTAACGTTAATGTTTTTAAAACCTAATGTTAGACCCACAGCCTTTCACGGCTAAAGTGAGGGAGGAGTTGGGGCTAACTGTTAGCCCAAAGTTAGCATCAGTAGCTTCAGCCCTATGCATCTTAGGATGTTTTCACACCTGAAAGTCCGCACCAAGGTCCGAACCGAAGTTCATGTTTTGATACATTTGATACTTTCGGTTAGTTTTGGTTTGGTTTCATTTTGCAATTATGCGAGCGCACTAAAGAACTTTACATGACATACTTGCGTCCACTCGTCATCATCTATGTGGGCGGCATCTGGACATTGATTGGTTTGTAAACGGACGTGCGTCTGATGTCAGCGTCTTTGACGAGTGAATGAACGGACGCATATCATTGCCACTAGTGAACAGTGCGCATTGCTTGACTGTTTTCTTTTCGGACATTTCAAGCTTTATATACACATATTTCTCATGTTTGTGAGACAAGTAGCCTGCTGAGTTTCGGTTTATTTGAGACGCGCTCAAGTTCATGTGCAAAGCATGTGATCGCTCCCACCATTATTGTCTGCTATCGACTATTTGCTTCTTATTTATTAAATCCAGGCAATTATCTGATTAAACGTTGAAAATTAAGATACAATTTATACAAAATGAAATCTTTCTAACCAAAAATCATACAAAAATTCTTTCAAAATCATTTGTGACCTTCTGTCTTCTGACATATTTCGCATCTTTTCACTTTTCATAATCAATGTAGCCTAGATGAAATTTAAAAATAACATTATAATATTTAAACATAAACAGGAACTTCCTGCAAATGGTCTGAAAGTCCGAACCATACAGAAAATGCTTTCACACTAGAAACGAACCAAACCTTTCTTCAGTTTGATCCGTTTGAACCGTGGTACGGGGGAGGTTTCACACCTGTAATTATGATCCGGACCAAACTGAAAAGTCCAAAAATCCGGACCAAACAGGGTAGGTGTGAAAGGGCCCTTAGTCTAGCAGTTGAAGCAGGAACAGTTAACGTTAACTTTGAATGCAATGGGCGGCAAGCCCCTCCGCCTTGTTGCCATGCCAATTGTCAGGTCCAAACTCGTCACAAACTCAATGCTGTATTAAAAGGCATTAAAACACAATGTAAATGAGAACTCAATGCAACAATTTGTTTCTCTCAACGGGTAACAGAA